>QZGG01000094.1:0-298678 GCA_006409495.1 Sedum album
GCTTGATTGATTGATACTGATGCACATTCTATGCTATCATACACACTAGTTTAGATACACAATAGCAGCTGTCAATGTCATGCAAGTAATTTTTCTTGTCTAGCCTATGTGAAGAACATCATATTTTGAACCCTCATTACATGCCTAGATGTTCTTCCAAACTAACCCTAGCCGCAAACACTTATGAGTTCCAACTGCCACTTGTTTTATTTTGGAACCTGAATGCACATTATATGTCATATTTATTGTTTGATTGAGTGTTGCATATTTGAATCCTTATGATTATGCCGTGCAACACACTCCTCCAACCATGAGACAAAGCCGGGTTAGTGGAAGTTGTGGCCCAATCAAAGGAAGGTGATTAATAAGGCAATTAATGAGGCGGATATCTGAGAATTAAATGCGCCGACCAAAAAGGCAACTAGCGGGTAAATGTTTCCAATTTTCGAAGGCAGTTTTTGGAAGGTCAAAGATCAAATTTTGAAACACAGTTTGGCAACCCTAGATTCACAGACGCTCAACACTCGCTCACCAACACTTACCAAAATCTTCCTACAATTTACAATGGAGGCACACTCTAGCACCGAAGCGAACCGCACTTACGAAACCCTAAAAGCACAAGGCTGGGGTGACGAGCAAATCAGGGACATGCTCAACAAGCCAGCAGTAGATGACGATGAGGTCGAAGTGGTCGGAGAAACTCACTCTCGCCCAAAAACCAGAGCGCACACATCCCGGAAAAGAAAGGACAACACTCCGTCTCCGGCGCCTAAAGCTAAGAAACCTACCACAAAATCGGATAGGCGCAAGGACAAGGCTCCGGCTCGGGCAGATGAGGTAGATATGGATGAGGATGCACAGGCTGAAATTCCAGAGGTCACTGATATGTCAGGTAGATCCATCATTCCAATGTTGCATTTTGATGAAAAGTTTCTCAGTGAGTATAAGTTGGAAAGTGTTGTGGAAGTTGTGAACGCTCAAGGTTTAGGAGCACTGTTTAGTCTAGAAACTGCAGTAGATGTGGAACTGGTTAAGGAGTTTTATAGCTCTTATTCGCTGGATGTTAAGGGGAACGTGATGGTAGCCACGTTCTGTGTGAATGGTGACGTGCATGCTTTCACAAGCAAGCAGCTGAGTCAGTGGTTAGAGGTACCTCACACTGGATTTGAGGAGTATGCTAAGGGGCGATGGCCAAGCACATTGAGTGAGGCACCGAAGGCTGTGGCTGTTCGAGTTTGTGAGAATCCAGAGGTCTCAGCAAACACTGGGGACACATCAAAGATGAGTGTGCACAACAGGACCGTGCACAGATTTGTAGTGTCCAACGTGATCCCCAGGCAAGGCAAGCACAATGTGGTGCAGATTTTGGACTGTTTGCTGACCGATCAGTTGCTGAAGAAGAACCCCATCAATTACCCAAAGATAGTGATGATGCACATGAGTCATGTGAAGGGAAGTGGAAAGCATGGGCTGCCATATCCGAGTGTTGTCAAAATAATTCTGCAGAAGTGCTGTGCATATGAACCTAAGGAAGAGGAACCGGCTTGGGAAGGTTTCAGAGAAGAAAATCTGAATGCCATGGGATGGGACTTCATGGCAGATTATGGGTGGTACAAGGAAGGAATGCAACCACCCATGGAATGGTACCAGGCTAAGGGAGATGAGGCTCAGGAAGTTGAAGCACCAGCTGGTGCAGAACCGGTGGCCGCGACCAGCACCATAGACATCACTCCAATTGTGGAGATGATTACCAGGGTTGAAGCAACATTAGCTAACATCAACACCACCCTCGGTTCTTTGGATGAAAGGGTCAAGGTCATTGAGACTCAAGTGACCAGAGCAAGGGAGTCTGCAGACTTGGTGCTGAAACACAATGTCATATCCAAGGAAGAGTTCACGAAGCTCTTCAAGCAAATGCATTATGTCGGGACAACCCTCATGGACCACTTCAAGGACATCTTCCGAGGCTTCTAATCCGGCAGAGTCTCATGGTTCCCAGCTTGCTTCCTCACCACATTAGCCCCTTTATTTTTGAACATTTCATTTGAACTTGCATCGACATTGACCTTTGCTGTTTTGAATTTGAACTTCTGTGTTTTGGTGGCATTTTATGGCATCTTTTCTTTTAATTGTGCGTGTTTTGTGTTGTTTGTGTCGTTGATTATTGAGTTTGCTTGCTGCCCTTTTCGATGATGTCAAAAGGGGGAAGTAATACTAACACGCAGGTACACAGTTTGAGGGGGAATGCTAAGTTCTGAGACTGTCCCTCCTAAGGGTTATCGTGCATACCCTGAGGGGGAAGTCTGATACTTGGTGCATACCCTGAGGGGGAAGTCTAGTACCCTGAGAGGGAAATCGATGCACAGTTCTGAAAGGGGTATTTCATTCTAATATCTGATAAATGCTTTGACTGTCTATACTGATTCAGATTATTGCTTATTGTGGTTTATTGCTTATCCGTGATAGTGGTTTGTCATCATCAAAAAGGGGGAATATTGTTGGGCCTTAGTTTTGATTGATGACAAACACTAAGGACTAATATTGCTTTGAGGTTTAATGTAATATGCAGGAAGCAAATTAAGAAAGTCTAACTTGCCAAAGACGGAATGAATCCAAGATGAAATCAAAGAATAAAGGCAGCCGCGCAGACTTTGGAAACGAGCATTAATAAGAAGATCTTGCAAGCATTAATTGCACAACAAACATGGAAAGCAAATCTGAGTTGAGCATTTATGACGAGACGAATTAAGAAGGAAGAATCTGATTGAAGAGAAAAGAGAGTCCGAATACGAGAGGTATTTAAGGAGAGAGTCCGACGGCTTTGAAGGGCTTGCGCGATATCCGAGGAGCAAGAGAAGAAGGGAGATTTCTTTGAGCCGGATCGTCGTGCACGTTGCTGAGAGAGCTGTTCGAGAGTACGTGTGGTGTGAGCTTCGTGAGGTTGAGTTTACGAGTTACAAGTATTGTATCTAGTCGTTGTAGGCGATAGATAGTACGTTGTAATAGTCAAACAAGTATACCTTAAAGAAGCGTCATACGCATTCAAACCCTTCTCCGGAAGGTAGTGGTTTTACGCAGTAGTCTGGTTGGCTATTGTGGTTTCCACTATAAATCGTGAGTCTTTACTTTCAGTATTTACTTAGTTTAATTCCGCTGCGTTAACTGTTAACTGCAAACCCTCTCAGGGAACCCATAACTGAGTTACCTCAGAGGGAACGCTAACCTACGATCCAACAAATAAAAAGAAGGTTGATTTGGATGCTGAAAAAGCAGAGCTGAAGGTTACAAAGGGTGGCGGAGAAGTTGGAAGCAGAGAGAGTGCAGTTGAAGGATGAACATTTTCAAATATCCAAACTTGAAAATGACAAGTTAGAGTTGGAGGCTGACAAAACTCAGCTAAGATAAGAGATGCTCAATTGCAGTTTAAAGCTGCTCAGATGGAATTTGAACCCGACGAGTCAGAGTTAGAAGCTGCTAGAATTAAACTAAGAGATGCTCAATCCCAGTTGTGATATAACAACAAGGGATCAAAGTTCTACTCTACCGCAGCAATCAAGATGTAGCCTGTATCCAGGAAGGTGATATAACGACAAATGATGGCTATGGAGGTGACTCAGTCTATGGTCCTAAGTTTCGTTCAGAAAATTTAGTAAAAAAGCATACCAGTCCAGGCATTGTTTCCATGGTGCATGGTGACAATCCTCCCGTGAGTAATGGTCCTCATTCTTCATGATGCTTGTGGCGGCCATGATGGAAATATTGTCGTATTTGGTCATGTTATAACCGGAATGGATGTTGTCATGAAAATACAGAGGACCGAAACAGGCGCTTCCATCATTGCTGAATGCGGTCAGCTCTTTTAGCCAGACGCCGAATATTATCAGCTATCATCTTCTGTTGTAATTTCTGGGATAAGAATTCTTCCGTTTTTCATTTCACTTGCTGGTTACTAAAATAAACTATAAAGTTTGCCTTAACAGATATGGTTCCGGTGCTTTGAGTTGTTCATAGGTCTCCAAATGCAGCCATGTTTTGCCGAAACCTGATTCCGCTGATACAAGTGTATCCAAGTCTTTTGTTCAGCTTCCTCGTACAAATGGTTCCATTTTTTGCATCTTCATCATCAGCTAAATTTATCTCTTCTACTTTGGAAAAGTATGCATCGGCCTCTCAATAAATGCTGAGGGTGACTAAGAGTCCAATACCAGAAAACCACAACTACCTTTTAGTGTATCAAAAAACCTGATAGGTGCCTCTCCAGTCTCCATTCTAACTAACACATTTCAATACTAAATATCAGATTTTGCTCGAACACCACAAGATCTCACACATCAAACAACTGTCCATAACCAACATCAGTCCACACCAATTCTAAAATCCAGCCATCAAAGAATCTTGAACAAGGTCATCCAATCCACCACCTGTAAAAATGTCGACAGAAAGCAACATAAACAGCTCATAAATGGGTCCTCCCATCTCCTTTGTTTAACTGTTCAAAAATCGTTGATTGATTTAGTTGTGACAAAACATCAAACACCTTCCCTGCATCACTTGAAAGTCTTCAACTTTCTGATATTCAGATTCAACATCTCCAATGGGAAAAGGAGGCGGCTCCTGCTGCTCCAAAATCCCACAATCAATCTCATCCGAGCAAATCCGAATCCCATCCGACCCAACACCAATCGAACCTCCGATTACAACCGACAACAACGGAACGGAAATTGAGATAGAGGAAAAGAGGAATCTGAGAGTATTCATCGTGTTCTACTCCATGTACGGACACGTGGAGATTCTGGCCAGAAAGATAAAGGAGGGCGTTGACTCAGTCGTGGGAGTCGAAGGCGTGATGTACAGAGTGCCGGAGACTTTGTCGGATGAGATTTTAAAGCAAATGGAGGTCCCGGAGAAAGGGAGTGATATACCGACAGCGGAGGTAGATGAGCTTGTGGATGCTGATGGGATCTTGTTTGGGTTTCCGACGAGGTACGGGACGATGCCGGCACAGATGATGGCGTTTTTCGCTTCTACTGGCGGTTTGTGGAAGGAGCAGAAACTCGCCGGTACTCCCGCCGGAATATTCGTTTCTACCGGTACACAGGGCGGCGGTCAGGAGTCTACTCCGTAAGCCTCTTATCATTATTAAAATATTTAAAAACTTTAATTTATCAAAAATAATTTTCTTTTTGCCTTTTTAAAAACACTATGTAAATACTACGTTATTTATTGAATTTTGGTTTTTGATAAGATGGACGGCAATAACACAATTAGTGCATCATGGGATGCTTTTTGTACCGATTGGAAACACATTTGGGGCCGGCATGTCGGAAATGGAGACGTTGCGAGGCGGCTCACCTTACGGCGCTGGAGCATTTTCCGGTGATGGAAGTAGGGAGCCAAGTCAAATAGAGCTTGATCTAGCTGAGCATCATGGCAAATACATGGCCACAATTGTCAAGAAAATGTCAGCTCACAAATTCACCAAGTCACAAATTAGTTGAAAAAAACAAAGTAACATTACTTTGTAAACTGATGCTCTATTTTGAGCAAAAGTCAGCACATATTTTGTATTTACATTTATTTTTGAAATTAATTGTTACACTGAAAATCAAATTTAGTGTAATTGATTTACCGAACCGTTCAGAGGTTCAATTCGAGACCGGTTCGATTCCATCTCGCACACTGATCAAATCTCGAAGACGAGATCTGACCGCAACCCTACGGATCTTTTCCGCAACAATGTCGAGCCTCGTCGTCGTCGTGATCACTCTACTTTCACTTACAGCGATCTCATCGACTGCATTCTCCACTGACAATCCGTCCGATCGTCGACTCCTGGTTCTACTTGATGACTTAGCTATCAGATCATCTCACTCGATCTACTTCAAATCGCTTCAATCGAGAGGATTTCAACTCGATTTCAAACTAGCAGATGATCCGAAGCTCGCTTTGCAGAGATATGGAGAGTATTTGTACGATGGATTGGTCATTTTCGCTCCCAGGACGGACCGTAAGTCGTTGTTGTTGTCAGAGATAATTGATATTTGCGATCTTTATTTTGTCTGCAGTATATGTGTGTGTTTAGATTGTGATTTGAAAATTGATGTGAATGCTTGTTGATAGGTTTTGGAGGTTCAGTGGATTTAGCTAGCATTTTGGAGTTTGTGGATTCTGGACATGACTTGATCCTTGCTGGTGATACCTCTGCGTCGGATTTGATTAGGGAGATTGCTACTGAATGTGGAGTTGATTTTGATGAGGTGAGAGTTGAGATATTTAAATTGGTTTTCTTTATAGTGTTGTTGATACTTGATACTTGATTGTGTGGTTTTGGTTAATGTTTTTATGCGTGGAATGTGTAGGATGCCTCAGCAGCTGTCATTGATCATACCAGCTATGCAGTTTCTGATACTGAAGGAGATCATACATTAATTGCTGCTGATGATTTGATTGATTCTGAAGTCATTCTGGGAAAGGAGAAACTTAAAGTGAGTCTATTAATGTTAATGCTATTCTAATCTAATCCCCGTTTGATGGTATTGTTAACCTGTGTTTTTTCTATGAGGCATGGTATCCTTCATCTTGATTGATTTCCTTTTATTTGGAACACTTTGCATAATCATGTATTGTGCATGGAAAGTATGTTCTGTTATTTTGTATCTTACAGGCTTTAAAAATGTTGGGCAGGCTCCAGTTCTGTTTCAGGGAATTGGACACTCACTGAACCCTGCAAATAGTTTGGTAAGCTATGACAGCCAACCACATATAAACTGCTTACCATTTCGAGAATCATGTCAAAGACTGATTTTGATGTGCCCAGATCATCCAAAATAGTTATAGAATGTTACGAAATTTGTACTTTGTGTTTGTATTGTACAAAACAGGTGTTGAAGGTTCTATCCGCCTCGCCGTCTGCATATTCTGCTAATCCATCGTCCATGTTGACAGGCCCGCCTTCTCTTTATGGATCTTCCATTTCCCTGGTATCCGTAGTGCAGGTATGTGGTTTCATAGTCAATACCTCAAGTTTAGAACGTTCGTGGAAGCTTCTTACACTGCTAGATGACTGACGAACACATATTACTGTACGTCTTTTTTACTCTACAGGCAAGAAATAATGCCCGGATTCTGATCTCAGGATCACTGAGTTTGTTCAGCAATAGGTCGATTCTAATGATTCAATGATTCGGTTTTGGGTTCTTGTTTTCGTTTAGTTTCAATGTTCTCTATTATAATAAATGATTTTTCTGTTGCAGATTCTTTAGATCTACTGTGCAGAAGGCTGGAAGTGCAACAAAGTAAGTGTTTGATCCAGAGCCTTTACAGTAAACAAAGTTTATGCTGTCATTTCATACACTTATTATTTACTCATACATCTCTGGTGATATTCTGAATAAACTGTTGCTTATAAATGTATTTAATTCAATAGGCATGAGAAATCTGGCAATGAGCAGTTTGTATCAGAAATTAGTAAATGGATTTTCCATGAGAGGGGACATCTCAAGGTGATCAATGCTCTTCTGTTTTTTCCGAATTTGACAGTAGCACTATTTTCTGATAGCTATCTTATATGCAGGCTGTAAATGTGAAGCATCACAAAGTTGGTGAAGACAATGAACCTGCAATCTATAGGATCACAGATGACTTGGTATTGAAACTTAGTCTTTATAATATGGACTTTAATGGAGCGCACATGAGGGGGTGGTGACCTTGGGTTAAAAAATTTTTGCTACAATTTTGTTTTAGGAATATTCAGTCGAGATATACGAATGGTCTGGCTCAAGCTGGGAACCATATGTAGCTGATGATGTTCAAGTGCAATTTTACATGATGAGCCCCTATGTACTGAAGACACTAACCACAGATAACAAGGTATGAATGTACACTTGCTATCTATCCTGTCTATGCCATTTTCTATCAATGATAAAAAATCATAATGCCATTTACTGCATGAATTGAATTTTCAGGGTTTATATTATACTTCATTTAAAGTCCCAGATGTTTATGGAGTTTTCCAGTTCAAAGTTGAGTACCAGCGGCTTGGTTATACTAGTTTGTCACTTGCTAAGCAGGTAAAGAAGATCTTTCTAATGAATTAGATACAAAAGAGCAGGCTGTCTAGACAGTAACTTTTAAATGAATAGTTACAGATTTGCAGATAACTTTGCTCATGTCAATAATTTATTTACAGATTCCGGTGAGGCCCTTCAGGCACAATGAATATGAACGATTTATTCCAGCAGCCTATCCATATTATGGAGCAGCATTTTCCATGGTAATTCCACAATCTGCTTTTGATCTCAAGTGTATTCCTCTTGTAATTTATGTTATGCTTGTATGTGTTACATGTCAATTTCTACTGCTAACTTAACACATGCATTTATGTTCACCTTCTACAGATGGTGGGATTTTTCATCTTTTCGGTTGTCCACCTATATCACAAGTAGGCTGGCAAGACACACAAATGGAGTTTTAGTTAGTGTTGTAATCTTGAGGAGAATGGCGCATAAGCTCTTTTTTTACACAAACCATGAAACTTCAACTTCAGTCAAGCATCTCTTTAACAAATAAGTGTCTCATAGCCATTGAGCTTTCAACATGCTTTTCCATTAGCCAATTGGTAGTTGAAGTCAAAACCCGAGTGTATAGAGAGAACAATAGCTTCCAGCGTTTAGCAGCGCCGCTTCCGATCACCACTTGACAAATATCCTATTTTAAAATATTGAAACAATACCTTATGGACTCGTTTGATTCAATATCATTGCTTTCCTGATATCTAACTCCTTGTAAGAGCAACTACATGCCTCGAGAATCGTGTCCGTTATTGTATTCTTATCAACTTTTGCTGCTGTTTTGTTAAGTTCTACAATGGTAGCTGCCATAGCCGCACCTCCAGTTGCTGCAGCATCCTCTGCTTCCTGTCCCTATAAGACCAGTGGGTAGTCTTGTTATGGAAAACTATGAGAAAGCATTGAAGGGCAAAATGTTATTATCAACTCTATGCAACGAAGCACAAATGTGGCCATCAAAGATTTGGACAACATTTGCGTCCTTGTTGAGACATTGGAAGTTGATATCACTTTAATGTTAAACAATGCTGAATTGGCCCTGGACAAAGGCAAACTAAGATTTGAAATTGCCAAGTTACGAAAGCATCTTGAAACATTCATGAAAAAACATAGAAGGTTTGTGTGTCCTTGCTGCAAGCTAAGGACTGAAGTTCTCCAAAGTATCATGAAGAATCCAACAACAAATTATTGATGCTTTAAACATTGTGAAAGCCGAAAGGTTAGTATTAGCCTTGTTAATTATATTGGTTGATTCTTTACTTGTCTTTTTGTATGTCTGTATCCAACAACAAATTCTTTGCTTATTATTTTAGCACTAAAGGTTCTTGCACTTGTAGGATTTGACAAAAAGTGGCAATTATAAATGACAGAATCCAAGATGATCCCGCTACACAGACCTCTCTGTACCAAGTGCCTGCCATCCATCGCAGAGAGTATACTGATAATAATTCTACAGCTACTTTCTAAAGGAACTGAATTTAAGTTTCTCCACTTTATCGACCAAATGCGCGACCTCAGGTATTCGGTAACACCTGTTTGCCTCAAATGTGTTTACACCGTGCTTTGCTCTCTGTTGACTCCTCTGCTTTACTGATAAAGCAGCTGCTACCTTAACTGCCATATCACACAAATCATGTGTCGATAGTGGACACAATGAAAAGGATATGGGCAACAAGAAGTAAAGTTGCCCAGGCTGAAGAACCTCATCAATGGCCATATGAGGTATGTGCTGTCCAACCTCCATGGACTCGGATCTAGCAATGAATGTTGTATTTGATATTATGATTTCTCCAGCTGTGACACGCTGCTTGAACTCCTTCAATGTGCCATCCACGACAGAGAAAACTAAGGCTGCTGCTGCTAGCACTGGAGGTGCATTTGGAACATTGTTCGATCTGGATTGAGAGACGATCTTGTTCCCCATTTTATGATGCAAAACTGGATCTTATTTTCAGGGAGAAATATGAAGAATGAAAATGTGTATTGGGAGAAAAGCTGCTACCAGGTTTGCCATTTCCTTAATTTAAAAGAAGCGGTTGGTACGTAGAGTGATATCTGGATAACATTAATTGGCATGTATGAAAGTTGTAGTATTTCGAAAATGAAAGTGCATTTTTTAAGAAATTGAATACTTTTTTTACAAATTATAAAATTTATACCAAAATATAATTAGCAAACTGTATCGACTTATTTTCAGGGAGGAATATAATTATCTTGATGCATAAATTTAGTCTAAAATATTCAAACAAGATATTCTGATATTTCCATACAGGTAAATGAATGATAAATTATATGCTAGATAAAAATCATTTTTGTTTTAGAAATATATAATTGGGGTTCTCATAGAGTCACAAATTTCTTGACATATTTTAAAAAGAAGTTTGTCATTTTGTATTCCAGTTTCTACCTAAAAACATGCCACTAAATGTGATTTATTCATTTTAAATATTGACTTTTAAAAGAATAAAAACTGAGGAGTCAGTCGCTGGTTTTATCTTAAAATGAAAACATTATTAAGATTAATCCTTGTAGGTCAAACTCAAAAGATTCCATTTATGATTAGTATTTGAAGAATTTGGTGTGGTGGGTTGGATAAAATTAATTAATTTTTTAAACAATGGATAAGTTATAATTAGTAAATTATCAAACGTGTTATGTATGAAATTGAAAGCATCTGGATCTGGGTATGGTTGATGGTCCCTAGGCATGTATGTGAATCTGATCCAAATAAGATATAAACAAATTAATGATCTTTAAAATGTCTGGAATTGAATAATCAAACACCAAACCTCTGCATTTTAAAGTGATTAAATAAATGCTCTATCAAAAAAGACATCAAAATAAATGTTGATATGAACATAGTGTGTTTTTCTTTTCTTTTTTCTGCTGTCTGAAATTTACCAATAATCACCACAAGAGCACAGTCCATTTTGGAAGTGGTGAAATCGATTCATATCTCTGACGACTATCTCTCTGTCAACAAATTTTGATATGAACTTGATCACCTCATGGCAATCCAGGCATATTCGAAGATTTTTCAAAATGCGGATAGGGCTGCCTGAGGAGTGGCTATTAACCCAAATGCAAGAGCTAGTCTTTCACTGTGTACCCATAAAAGCTTCTCTTTTTCGTCATCTTCCACATCAAGCAGAATGACACTACAGTTAGGTGCATACCCTGCAAGCTTAATCTTTCTTCGCAATAGCTCCAGCATACCGTGGATTAGTCTCATGTCTTGGTGTGATGTATCGCCGACACTGAAGTAATAAATAGTTCCTTGAGATTCAATCCAGCTCAGTCCTGGTTCTTTTTTCACTCCTATCTTCTTCATATTTTTCCTAACAGAAGCTGCATTATCCCATCTTCTTGCTGAGGCAAAGATGTTGGATAATAGAACATGAGTTGAATCATCTTGAGGATCCATCTCCAAGACTCTCTTTGCTGATACTATTCCAAGTTCAACGTCATTGTGGATAACACATGCACCAAGCAAGGCTCGCCAAATCATTATACTTGGTTCATATGGAATTTCTTTGATCAACTTCATGGCTTTATCAAGATGGTTAGATCGTCCTAGAAGCCATACCATACAAGTATAATGTTCCATACAAGGCTCTATTCCAAAGTCTTTAACCATTGCATCAAAATAATCTTGGCCTTTTCTGTCAAACCGGAGTTACAACATGCTGAAAGAAGACTAACAAATGTTAACTTGTCTGGCTTGAACCCTCCTTCCACCATCCTTTCAAATGTTCTAACTGCTTCAACACCCAAGCCATGAAGAGAGTAAGCTTGAATCATAGAATTCCATGAAACAGCATCTCTGCATTTCATCTTGTTGAACACCTTTAAAGCATCCTTGATGTTTCCACATTTGGCATACATATCAATCAGAGAATTAACAACTGCAACATTTTGTCAAACACAGTTTTTATGGTCAAGGAATGAACTTGAGTACCTGGTTTCAAGGAAGCTGAACTGGCACAAGCACATAGAATACTAGAGTAAGTGACTTGAGTTGCCTGTACCTGGGCCCTGATCATATCCGTGAACAAACTAAATGCACTTACATTGTCCCCTAATTGCACATGGCCAACAATCACCGTGTTCCAAGTCACATCATTTTTGTGCAGCGAGGCAGTGAATATTTTCATTGAGTTCTCAATATCTCCACATTTTGAATACATATCCATGAGAGCATTCAAAACGAAAATGTCCACATCCAAACCAGCCTTGAGAACCAGGCAATGAATTTGCGAGCCAAAATCTAGCTCCTGAATAGTTGCACAGGACTGAAGCACGCTGGCAAAAGTAAACTGATTCGGAATCATTAAAACTCTTCTCATTTGACAGAACAATCAATAGCCTCTTTACATCTTTCACTTTGAGAATATCTCGCAATCATGAAACTCCATGAAATCACATCTTTATCTGGCATATCCTGAAATACCTGTAACGCATCGTCGACACTTCCACAGTTAGTGTACAACTCTAAAAGAGAGACGCTGACATACTGATCCACCTGATAATTTACTTTCAGAGCATACCCATGCATGCTTTTCCCAGCATTAATATCATCTAACCCCGCGCAAGCCTTCAGAGCACTTGAAAAACTGAAATTATTCGGCTTCAACCCAGCCCTACACATTTCAGAATTCAGCTCTAATGCCTCCTCAAAATGCCCATTTTCAGAATAGCACATCACCATCCCAGTCCAAGAAACCATATCCTTGCACCCAATACCATCAAACACTTCTCTAGCACTGCTAACAAAACCACACTTACAATAAGCATCAATAAGCCCAGTACCAACAAAGGCATCACCACAATGACCAATCTTATAAGCACAAGCATGCACACACAATCCCATTTCAGCACAATCCATACTCACAAGAAACTTCAAAATCGTCGTAAACACAAACGTATTCATCTCGTGTCCCTCCTTATGCAACCTCAAAAACAACTCCACACCATCTTCATACCTCTCATCCCTTCTACAACCCTGAATCAACGTAACAAAAGACACAACATTTCTGTGCGGCAATTCATCAAACAACTGACGTGCATCACTTAACTCATCCGCCTGGACATACATATTTAAAAGAATGTTCCATGCAAACAAATCCACACAACTGCCTTTCTTTAAAATTGAGCAGTGAAAGTTCTTTCCTTTGCGGAAATCGAGGTGGTGTATGCATTGCTGCAGAGCAGCAGCGTATGAATGTGAAGTGAAATCTGAAGATGAAGATGTGAATTGGGTATCTGAATCGGGATTCAATCTGGCGAATTGGGTTGACAAAGTCCGTTTCAGGGGCAAAAGATTGTAGGGCTGCGAAGTTGGATGCTTCCATATTTGAAGTAGAGCTCTGATCATGAGAAGAATGGAACGACATGCAGCACAGAGACATCGTCAGATTCGAATCTCCGTATCCCTTTTTGGGCCGGAAACGGTTGTTTAATGGGCCATTCAGATTTGATCGTTTCAACTTATAGCCCAGATAAATACAGCACGGCCCAATATCTAGGAATGGCAAATCTTATAAAAGCTGATGCATTTTTCAAATCGAGTGATCTAATAAAAATTCAAGCCTACAGTCCATTTATTCAAATAAACAACAACTAATCAATTAGGAAAGGAATAGCTTGATGAACTTCTTGATCCAAAACTTAAACATGGAATGCAGATGCGAACATCGAAAATATTATCTGCGATCAAACACGAAACACCAAATAGATGGGGAAGGAAAATCAGCGCACCAGCTGAATTCACAGTAATTAAATATCATTATTGCTTGCGAGAAATTCAGGTGTTTGCAAAACAACAAAAACAAAATATTCGAGGCCTAAATCATGTTCTTCAGGCAGTACTGAACTGAGCCTCTTCATAGAGTACTAACATTCTCCTAAAAGCTCACTGCATAAATGGAGAACTTGTGTGAGAATGTTGTATCGGTGTAGCAAGGCTTAATTGATCAAACAACCAATATACTTCTCACAATTTAAGCTATACGCACACATACTCCAGATAAAGGCATACAACCAAAAACGATGGAATTGTTGCTACAAAACCAACATGTATGAACCACATTCTCGCAAAGTATATAACCCAAAATTTCAAATAGATAGTTCTCGCTAGTCTAATCGAAGAGTCCACATCTTCAATCACTTGACAAAATGAAAAACTGCAGATTGACTCGCAAGCATTCACACACGCTTCAACAGATTTCTAACACAGTGAGGCTGGAGCATATGAGCAAATTCAAAACCTTAAAAAAGTGACAGCAAACCTCGCAATCAGAGGTCAAGCGTGAGATCGACTTCATCGCCAGACAAGTAATGAAGCACATAAGGCGTGACTCGAAGAACCGCAACAAATGCGCCAAACATCCGACGTGAATCTTCAACTGCTTTAGCGCCGCCTCCTTGTTCGGCTTCGCTGCAAACATTCCCGGAAACATCTTCGCTGCTTAAAACCCTAATAGCCTCGTTTCGCGTGCTTCGATGAATTTGCTGAATCTCCTCCGTCACCGTCTCTAGGGTTTTAGCGAAGCACACAAGAAGCGAAGACTATTTCGTAATAATTGAACTTTGGCCCAGTAATAATATAATAATTACACTTCGGTCCTTAATGTTTTAAACTTTATTAGCAAATTGTCGAAATCAAAACTGAGAGTGAAGTAAAAACCCTAGAAGAAAATTGTCGTCGACGGCGATCGAGATGGCGGCGTAGAGATTGGTACGATGAAGCTTGATCGTATAGAATATATGAAGGATTAAATGCATTTTTATTTGATTTTTTGTGGTGATTTATGGAGTGAGTTTTGATTTTTTGATTACTGGAAATGGAGCTGAATTGGAATAGGGTTAGTGTCATGAGTGCAGTGTGCATGTTTGAGAATTGAAAGATAGGTTAGGGATTGGTAAAAGATGCTGAAAATGGTCGTTGAATTTGGCTTGGAATTCATACATTTTAATATTTGTAGTTTTTTTATTTGTGGTTGATTAGAATGTTATGATCTATGATCTTTTTGTTGAGGCTTTGGATGATAAAGTGCTCCTCTTTTATAATTTGATGCAATGATGTTTGCTTTAATTCGGTCTTCTATTGAAGTGTTTATGTGGTAAATATTGCTTGGTAAAGGATTTCATGGTATGTCCGGTTCACTGTTATTCTTTGTAATGTGGTTTGGGAAGAATCAGTGTGTATCTGTTACTTTTTGGATGTTTTTTCAAGCGTTAACGAAATCGTGTGTTTCGTAACAGGTTTTATTAGGAGAGTAAGGTTGCTTGCATTGTAATAGTCGTAATTTTTACTGCTTCTAGTCCTTTAGCCAATACACAAGGATTTGGATTTTTGCTGCACTGGGATTACTAGTCGCTGATGTTGTCCACAGCCAATGTTCTTCCATTGTTTTCACCTTCAAGATGCTCGGAAAAGTGTTCAAAGATAACAGATCTTCAGTGGCGTCTTAGCTCAACTGTTAAAAAAGCTGTTCATCCAAGCCACAATGTTAAGTTTGTAGTGAGGAACGCAGTAATAGAACCCTTGGCAGCCACGCCAGCACAGACTCGAGTTGATATTCTTTCAGAATCACTTCCTTTTATTCAGAAATTCCGAGGGAAGACTATTGTGATCAAGTATGGTGGTGCAGCCATGAAATCAGAAGAACTTCAAGCATCTGTTATTAATGATATTGTTTTGCTATCTGTTGTCGGCCTCCGCCTGGTACTTGTGCATGGTGGTGGCCCCGAGATAAACCAATGGCTGGGTAAACTCAATATTGAACCTGTCTTCCTTGATGGTCTCCGAGTTACTGACGCGTCCACCATGGAAATAGTGAAAATGGTCCTGGTTGGAAAAGTCAATAAAGACTTGGTATCATTAATCAACAAGGCTAATGCTACTGCTGTTGGATTGTCAGGGTTAGACGGCAATCTTTTCATTGCTCGTCCCAAGCCAAATTCACAGCTTGGTTTTGTAGGCGATGTTAGCCGTGTCAATCCTGCCATCTTGCGGCCATTGTTGGATAACAACAACATCCCAGTAATTGCATCTGTTGCAGCTGATGAAACAGGGCAAGCTTATAACATTAACGCAGACACTGTTGCTGGAGAACTTGCAGCTGCATTGGGTGCTGAGAAGCTTATACTCCTGACTGATGTGCCGGGGATTTTGTCAGACCGCAATGACCCAAACAGCTTAGTAAAAGAAGTTGACATCAAAGGGATAAAGAAAATGATAGAAGCAGGGAATATTGGCGGTGGAATGATTCCAAAGGTGAATTGCTGTGTGAGGTCCTTGGCGCAAGGGGTTAGGACTGCTAGCATCATTGATGGCCGAGTAGCTCACTCTTTGCTTTTGGAGATCTTAACTGATGAAGGAGCTGGAACCATGATCACTGGTTAATTCACAATATGGTAGCCAGGTGTGAACTTCTCTGTCCTCTCATCTCATATCTTGTGTACCATGAACCTTTGGTTTTACAAATTGTTTCCAGTTTCTCAGAAATCTAGACACAATATTTACTCCATTTCGCTTGCTTGATAAAAAATGGTCGATTTTGTTTCATTGTTTAACAATGTTGCTTGCAACTATTTTCTTGTGTTACTATGTTTTTACTTTCTCTAATCTTTTATTTTGCCTCTTATCTAGGCTCAGGATTTTTGGCTGCTACTTGAGCTGATCTAGAAGATCTCAACTGCACCAGTGATAGCAAAGCACACATTTGTGCCTCCAGTGAGGCATCCCCCCAACATTGCAAGAATTTTCTACTTAGATTTGCTTGTGTTTGTTACATTGAAGCAACAAATAAGATAAATATATTCTGTTTTGAATAATATTCCTAGTAATTTTTGAATTAGTATCCCAAATTAGGGCTTGTAGCAGGACGTGTAGCATCACTGATTCAATCACTAGCGACGATGCGAATCCACATCCACTCCAATCCCAATTCCAACCAATACCCAGAATAGATAAAGACCTAACCCAACGTGGGATCGAGCAAAGAGGAAATCTTTCCGTTTCTATACCACCAAAAACCGAGTCAAAATTTGCAGAAAATAGCCTAATGGAAGAAGCATCATCAGTCCTCCAAATCATCCGGATTCACACATTCCATCCTTATAGCTACACCACTTCAACCCATACCCAAATCAACACTTTTATGATTCATCATGGCTCAAGAATATGCCAAGCGAGATGAACCACCAGAATCAGCAGCAGCTGCGCCTGAAATGAAGGTCAAAGAGACTTCAAGCGATTCGAGTAGTAGTAATGTGCCGTTTAAGTTTAATGTGCAGGCGCCTGAGTTTGTGCCACCTTCGCTTACACAAATGCCAATTGTGCCTGGGTATATTCATCCTTATTTTCAATTCTTTGGAGGATGTAGTGCTGCAGGGAGTGGTGCCAATTGGTTCTATGTAGCGGATCAGGATCCATTGCAGTTGATTTCGAGCTCTAGTGTTGTGTTTCCTAACTATTCGAAAAATCTCCTCACTGAAGATCTTAAGCAGAAGATCATTAAACAGGTTGGATGTTGCCTTTCTCTTTCAGATCAGTTTCATACAAAGTTTGATGATTTCCAGTCATTTAGGTCGTATGTCAGCATACATTGTATTTTTGGTTTGTATGTAAATGTTTTTCCGGGTATATAATTTATATGATATATATATACAATGGAGTTTGCTGCTTCTGAAAGATTGATGAATAAACAGGTGGAGTATCAACTTAGCGATATGAGCTTGCTGGCAAATGATACACTGTCTAAGCACATGAGTAAAGATCCTGAAGGTTATGGTAAGTCCATGAATTTAGGATCATATGGATTGTATTTTGTGTATGTCTTGACTGGTGATTGATGTTTGGAAACCTTTATGCATTGCAGTACCAATGCCGGTCATCGCAAACTCGAAGAAAATCAAATCCCTCGTTACGAATAACCATTTGCTTGTACAGGCACTCCGTGCATCTACCAAGCTTGTAAGTGTTTTCGATTATGCTTTTAGTTTTCATTTGCATGTCAAAACTGGAGGACAACTTTTAGAATGGTGCATCCATTTTATGTTCGGTTTTTGGTTTTCAGATTGTTAGCAATGATGGTAAAAAGGTCAAACGCAAGCACCCTTTTACTGAGAGGGATAAAGAGGATTTGCAGGTAGTGTTATATTTAGTGTTGCTTAAAAATGATCTGTGCACTTACTTGAACAGGCATAGCTGATTCGTTTATCTTCTGTATTTACAGGCTCGCACTGTTGTGGTTGAAAATCTGCCTGATGATCACTCTCATCAAAATCTTGAGAAGATACTTGATGTAGTTGGCAAGTATGTTCGTTTTACCACTCAACTTATTTTTGTTAACAGACTAATTTGATATAAAATTGACATGGACGTACTGTCTGACAGGGTAAAAACAATCAGGATATGTCACCCCCCAGATTGTAGTTCTGCACGATCAAAAGGAGATTTTCTCGTGAGCAACAAGGTATAATTTCTGCATAGCTACATTTTGTCTTAAGTAACAAAAACTGTCGAATATCTTTTTATATTATGGTTTGTTTCTTTTCCTGGCATAGATACATGCCCTTGTGGAGTATGAAAGTCCTGAGATTGCTGAGAAAGCTGTAAGTTATATGCATCCGTTTTCAAGTTTAACTGTAATTGCATACATTTACCTGCCAGCTATTCGAATATAATGGCTTCTAGGTCCAAAAGCTAAATGATGAAAGAAACTGGAGGAAAGGTCTCCGAGTGAGATTGCTACTTAGATGCTCGGTATGTATTTTACGTTCCCGTGCTCATGCACTTTTACTACTATTATATTTCGTCTTCGTCTTGAGACTCTGAATTTTTTTAATTATCACACAGCCCAAATCTGTGCTCAAAAACAGAAAGTGTGAGTTTGAAGGCTGTTTGGAAGATTATGAGGCTCCATCATCACCTGAAGCAAATTCTTCTCTCCCCAACAACATAGATTTTTCCGTGGAGGGTAGTGTAAGTAATTTGCCAATATAAGTTTCTAGACGACCTATTATGTTCCTAACATACGACAATAACCTCGCAAATGCAACAGGCTCAACCAAATTCTGCTACAAGGAAAGGATGGGGTCGAGGACGTGGCAAAGCCAAAACAGGCATTCATAATCATATATGCCAGACTACATGCGCACTATCTCTCAGCCCAGTTCATCTTGATCCTTCAACCTGCAAACCCATCACTAAGGGACCTAAGATGCCTGACGGAACTAGGGGATTCACCATGGGGAGAGGAAAACCAATCAGCAGCTAAACAGTATCATAATGTCCGATCAGCCCTCTTCACTACTACTACTACTACTACCTGAATGTTTTCATACGTACCTTGAAATTTTGTTTTGAGTTTTATATCCACACACTCATAGTGATAACATATTAAATGAATCCGCTAGGCTCAGGTCATTGCCATTACTGCTTTGAAAAGCTTGGAGCTGCTATGTACTAATCATTTCTGTTTGTTCATGTAGAATCTATCCATCAGTAAATTCTGTTGATTGAGATTCAATAAAATGCTTGTTGATTAAAGTTTCTGACCTTTCATATCTGGATAGTTCTGCTTTTTCTGTTACATGTAAGGAGAAGTTTTTAGGTGGCTGACTCTGCATTTGATGACCACTTTTGTACAGCTGAAATTCTCAAACACATTGTAAAGTTTAACCACTGTTTCTTGTGACATGAAGGCCCATTAGCTCAGTTGGGCCAAGTTTTGACTGTAAAATTACATTTACAGAGACGAGGCCCCTGCCTCAATCTCTTGTAATAAGAGGTTAGCTGATTTTATAAATTAACCCAAAAACCAACTCAAGATAATTGCATTTTTGTAGTTTACACTAGCTGATTTAAGTATTACAACTAATGTATATGTTCTTCTAGGGTTTCTGCCTCGTATAGAGGAGAAGAGAAAAGCTTTAAAGCAGCCAAGTGATATTGCGTCCCTTTTCGATACGTACTCTTGAGAAGCTGTTGAGTGGAAATGTGGAATACCCGGGAAGGACCACCTAATTAGATTTGAAAAGTGCTGGATAAACAGGATCTCTATCTCTTGGATGTAATAAATGAGCAGCAAGCTCCACTCCAGAAAAATTGCAAATATATATATCCAACGATGCTGTCCAAGATCTCTCACCCGTTCAATCCAAAATCAGTGACGCTACAGCCTACATGTCTCTTGGATAGAGTATACAGGTTATAAATGAAACCTTCTACGGTTCTACCTAGTCATCATCTTCAGAATCTGATATTTGAAAAAGAGACGAAGCGAAAAAGGTATAAGTTGCCTTCAGTCAAAGGCGTACGAATTCAAGAGCTTTGGTTAACATGAAAATTTACCAGATCTGATGTCTTCTCCGACTTTTCCTCTATTTTTAAGCTGACGAGTGATCATAGCATATATCAGATACCACCAGTAGATGTGAAATACAAGTAGCATAAGCAGCATTCCATTGAAAACATAGTATAACAAAGTGGGGTACTCTGTTGATGACTTTAAGTATGCAATGAGGTCGTAACTGAAACATATGAACAACCAAGTTAGCAATCTAGACCAGACAACATAGGGAATACCACTTAAAGCTAATCTTGTCACTGGGGAGCAGACCTTGTCGATCGAATTATCCAGAATGGAAAAAATATCAGCCGCAAAATAAGCCATGATACAGCAAACATTCCAAAGAAGATACTAGCTCCAAGCTCTTTCTCAGCATATTTGAACAATTTGGCAGTTTCTAGAAATACATCACTAGCGTCATGAAGCGCTAGGACTATGGAGCCAACCCTAAAAAACCTGTAAGATTAATGATATCAATTTAGAAAATGAAGGCCGAAATCTGAATTGTAAAAAATATTTGGAAATGATTGGCTCCAGGAAAGCGTTAAAATGCAATCCAGCCAGGTTTATCTTTAACATCAAAAAGGGGAACAACGCATTGCCAACGATGAAGTCACCGTGCTTTTGCAAATTTTACACACATTTGCAAAATATTTTTAGCGTTTTTAAACGAAACTAAGTGCAAAATGTTTATGGTAGGACACATGTTTATCTACAACAACTTGAATGGTGTTTATCTACAACTCAAACATCATGTAAGATCAACTGACAATCAATCATTAAAAGGATAATAATCCCACAGAGCTTTTATGCACCCAAGGTATGATACAATTTGCTAGTCTAGTTGTCTGACAGATAATGACACTAAGACACTAGGTTTCTCCAAATTAGTATCAAATGTCATTATCAGTGTAAAAGATAGTAGCATTTATAAGGAACAAAGCCACATAGAGAAACAAAGCAAATCTACATACCCAGTTTTAAGCATAAATAAGAGTGTAAATACCCCAAGTAGTATGAATAGCTAATCAGGATGATTGTCACGACATGGTGTGACATCATGACTGAAAAATCTTTTCTTCGAGTCTCCCATGTTAGAAGGGCAGCAATGCTGTACATGTAGAAACCACATTGGCACATGTAAACAAGTTTCAGCGGGAGCCTGAAATAAGATAGCACTGTAAGATACCGTTTATAATGAGCTCATCCCAGACAAGTCAATAAGCAGGTACATCATGTGTAAAGAAAAATCAAAACTAGAGAAAATTTGTTCAAATGCAGAGTTCTCTCAGGCCTGAAGACGGGCTATGTAAAGGACTCGATACACTATCTCAGAGATGCGAATTTCAAATTACCAGTAGATAATCCTTAATGAAAAGGTACATTAAAATCAGCCCTGTGCTTGTTGTATCTAAACGAAGTAAAACCTTCCAAACTCATTTAGCTGTCATAATAACTATCATAAACAGAATACATTTTTAGCCACTCTTGAAGACCAAATGCACAAAGTTCAACCCACTAGCACATTATATTATATATGACTGGAAGTATATGGAGTTCAGTCATCAGTGGTCTTTATTCCAATAAATAGTCAAAGAAGCTATTCCAAGAAAAATGAAAACTTATGAAATGTCACTGGTATTCACAGACTCATAGCTAAATATGCCAAAATATAACTGAAAATATAATCTGCCGTAGCCTATTTCTCAGCCAAAAGGCAATATATGTTCATCAGGTATGTAAAAATGGAAACTAGACATGAAAAGGGTTGCTCACTTAAGCTCCTGATTTGGCCAACCATGAAAATATTCTTTAGTGTCACTGAACCATGATTCACCATACACAACAGAGAGTACCCATACTTCAACACTTGCATAATATGCCAGCTTCCACATTGACTCCGTGCATTTTCCAATTTTTGCTTGCATTGTACCATCAAACTTCAAGCTCTTCGGCCCACAGCTCAACAACCAGATGGCAATACTCTACAAAAAATAAACACTCAAGCAAGTCATGCCAATGGCAACATAAAGAACAACCACACTATGAACTGCATAGCTAAAGAGCCAGCACACATTAATTTAAATTCTTCCGAGCTAAACAGTATGTCAGTACGACCTTCTACTTAACAATCAATCACATTCTCACTTAAAATAAATCTACTTGGATCAAAACTCAAAATATTTAAGAAATGAAATCTGCAACCTGAATTTCAGTGAGAAAGACACTAAACTGGAGATAAACCTTATCGAAATGTGAATCACATCAAATCTAAATCACCAGAATCACAGGCAAATATATAATAATGATACATTCTTACACGGAACACATATCGGTCGAGTATGAATCTAAGAGCCACAAATCCAACAGCGAAGTAACCAGCTATAACAACCGCATTGTCCTTCTTCCAAATCGACTCCATCTATCGCCGCAATTGCAAATGATTGATTATCCAAACGCATCAATCAACATCAAAGCAGATTCAGTCACACCTCTCGCTAGGCGCGTCGCCGTCGTCCAGTCTACAGTTCGTTCTCAGACTCCACAGATTCACTGTCCGGCCGGTAATCGTCTCGAATTGAGTGAGAGGGAGATAGAGATTCGGATTGAATGGAAAATGGGTCCCATGCGAGCGACTGGAGTTTGTTTGTAGTAGACAGCCAATCACATACCGACATGTGTCATGCACGAGCTGTTTGATCAGATTCAAGATCTTATAACAAAAGGGTTCCCGGGAAAGAAGTCTGTAAATATCTAAACAAAGATATATACATTTTCCGGCACACTTTAGAACGGTAGATTATTTTGAGGAGAAATCGGAGAGCTGGACTCATACTTCTGCTGCAATTAGTGTCAGCATTGTAATGGATTTTACTTTTACTTCCACGAACACTACCTTCTCCTTCGTGCTTTTTGTCATCAACTGCTTGTATGAATCCACTATGCAGCGGGTCTGAACTCTCGTATAAAAGGCTGAGGACTTGTTTGATTGAAGACCTGTTTGTGCCTTCTTTTTTAGTACACCATTTAACAATTTGGATGGCGGTCAGAAGCTGATCAAATTGAATGAGTCTCTGACATTGGGGTCTACTGATTCATGTGTAATTTTGAATCTGATGTCGTAATGGTTGGGTCAGATTCTTGTTGTCTTGTATTGCTCTTCGTGATATAATTATCTCTAGAATTAATACATCATAGCTGTATACATTGCTCTTTTCTGTGAGCTCTTGGGTTACCACGTGTTCGGGATCCATGTAACCTGGACCGCAGAGCAATAATTGAAGTTTATTGGAATCAGGTATGCATTATACTTCTTGAGAATGTGGCTATAGTTTTACCTGCAGTTCCTCATATTTCAGTGTTTACTGGTTCAAAGCAGATAGATCCATCTTTTGATGCGTGCGCTAGACCGAAATCAGCCACCTGCACAGTAAGTCAATGTCAGCCCCATAAACGTTGAATTATTAACTCAAGCGTGTATAATGTCTTAATTATTCCCCAAGTTATGCCACCAACTTTACTAAGTCAAGCCTCGTCTTCGATAATCTTTAATGAGAAAATCTTTGGTTTTCTTGTTTACTGACCATTGTAATTAATGGATCCCCAAATTACCTTTGCAACAAAGTTTTCATCCAGTAAAATATTGCTGGATTTGACATCTTGATGGCACAGGGGCGGATCACAATAAAAGTGCAGGTACTCCAGCACATTAATGTGAAAGTTGAACCAATTGATACTTCAAGATAAAACAGCAAGGGTCACAAAAACAACAGAGCATTCACGACATCAATGGCAATCTGGATCCTGGTTTGCCAACTCAATGGACTCCTGTCGGCAGCTGCATGTTGAATATGATCAACAAAAAATTACCAGTCCTGAGAGAATATGGCCAGCCTTGTTCCAATTTTGTGGCAGCTGCATGTTGTGGGAAAACAACTTTCAATTTCTAGAGTCTAGACTCTGCGCCAGTCCTGAGAGAATAAGGGCAGCCTTGTTCCAATTTTTAATCCATCATCAATGACTAAGGTTTTGCTGTACAACTAGGTGTCCAGATCCCTTCACATGGAACATCCGAACATCTTGGTCAGCCCCAGCAAAAACATCAAATTAGGATGTACTAAAAATTGCAAATTCAAGTCATTTTGAGAAGCTGACTGATTGTTATCTGTATTATCGGAGTTTGAATTTTTTCTTTGCGAGTTTAAATTTTTTCTTTTCCCTTGCATTTGAAACAGTACCACAGAGTTAACTGGAATACTAACTCACAAATTTTCATCTACGTAATCTTATACATAAAAAACCGGCACTTTACATGAGTATAGCAACATTAATGAAAAAATCCTAGTGCAGCCTGCAGCCAGACTCTCCAACAGATACATTGTTTACATGAACACATACATACATATTTCATTTCAATTCAATTCAATCATCATTGAAACTAATCTAAACAAATTTCTCCAAATTCCACAAGAATCAAAAACCAATTAGATCAAAAATCGAAACAAGACAGAAGACAAAAGACCTATTACGAGAGTGAGGCACCTGAAAAACCGAATAAAGCGGAGATCCGAGATCGGAAACCGGAAACCGGTCGAGTTGCAGATGATGCGATGAAGAAGAGAACTGACGGCGTGAAATAGAACGACAGTGGTTCAAGAAAGAAACGCAAAGAGATATTCGTTTACCAAATTAGTTCAAAGGGCATTTTCGTCATTTAATAAAAACCCTACCATCTCCTGTCACATCATATAAATTCATCTCATTCGGTTGAAATCGAATCAAACCCTAACCATGGCGACCCCGGCTCAAACCGAATCAGTCCAATGCTTCGGCCGCAAAAAGACCGCCGTCGCCGTCACGCACTGCAAGCGCGGCCGTGGATTGATCAAGATCAACGGATGCCCGATTGAACTTGTCGAGCCGGAAATCCTCCGATTCAAGGCGTACGAACCGATCCTGCTGCTCGGACGACACCGTTTCGCCGGAGTTGATATGAGAATTCGTGTAAAAGGCGGAGGTCATACTTCTCAGATTTATGCTATTCGTCAGAGCATTGCGAAAGCGCTAGTTGCGTTTTATCAGAAGTATGTGGATGAGCAGACTAAGAAGGAGATTAAGGATATTCTTGTTAGGTATGACAGGACTTTGCTTGTTGCTGATCCGAGAAGGTGTGAGCCTAAGAAGTTTGGAGGGCGCGGTGCTCGTGCAAGGTTCCAGAAATCTTACCGTTAAGCGAGGATTAAGTATTGGAACTTCAGGTTTTATTTTTGAAGCTAAATTTATTACATGTTATTGAGTATCACAATTTGAATTCTCTTCATTTCCGCAATGTTGGATTGTCCAGTTTGGCTGATTTGAAATGAATACTCTTTCTTCGAATAGTATTTATACTTGAGTTGATATACATTTGGTTCATATTGTGACCTCATGGCCGGAAATTTATAGCGTCATTAAATCTTCTAGTTTACGCATCTGGAGTTTTGCCTCCTAGTCTACGTCTGTGATTCATTAAGTCTTGCAAGTTAGCTCATTATAATGAGTACTTCAATGTCCTCTAGCGCTCATCTTTCAAGCACAACTCCGAATTGGATTCGCAGATGAACAACAGACAGGCCGGCACATACTACAGCTGACCCTTAAAACGAACTTATTCCGATTTCAATGTTCAACCTTCACGTGTGAAATATACGAGGCCGTGTAGAATTTTGTTTTGGTTTCCTAAATGTTCACAATGAAGTCGTGGTTCAAACTATTGCAACTGGTAATAATGCAGCAATGATAGTCTGACCGATTTGGTCAAACTGACTCACGTAATCCCAAAACATTCTCGTCTGTCAACCACGTGTTGGCATCTCCTTCCTCACAATCCTTCCGGCCTTCTCGGAAGCCGCCCAAATTCGTCAACACCGAACCTAACAAGCCAGTCATCATCTTCAGGCGCGCCCTTCTTTTCCTATTTTCTTATTCAGCTATTTAAACCGACGTTCATCTACAGTTGTACTGCATCATCAGCATAAACAACGTTTTTGTTAGTAAACAGTTGATCATCTGAATGGATTCGCTTAGTCTTCCATCTGCTAGCACGCTTTCTAGTCCGATCGCTTCTGCTCGCAATCACTGCAGTCCGCAGTCTGTTAAATCGAGTTACAGGAGTTTGCGGACAGTTGCCAGTTCAGCCAATTCTTTTAAGGTAACTTTTGACTTCTGTATGGTATCTTCATTATTATACTGTATAGATGCAAACTAAAACAACTGAGAGTTTGTTTGAGTGATGAATGTCATTTGATTTGATTCTGAATGTGCAGTCAAGTAAGTCGACAAATAATACACCTTGTAAGGTAAGCCAGTTTATGACGCGGAAGGAAGATTTACATGTTTTGAAACCATCGACGCCGGTAGATGAAGGTATTCCAGTTTTTAAGGCAGATGCCAGATATCGACCTGCTTCATGTTTACTGATCAGCTTGTTGTATGTTATGTTACAAAGAATTTAGACTTTTATACTTTTTTCCAATTTCGGATGTTTTGTTGTTTGGAAAATAATGATTTGTTGAACATGATTGTGCAGCTCTCAGGGCTCTTGTGGAGGAAGGACTTTCTGGTTTTCCAGTTATAGATGAAGAGTGGAACTTGGTATGAGGAACTGCTTATAGTTATGGTTTAGGGTGAAAACATGCATCTTGAATTGCTTATATATTAATGTGACATACCATTATTGGCGTGCAGGTAGGGATTGTGACAGACTACGACTTGTTAGCGCTTGCATCTTTACCAGGTACTGAAAGTTTTGCTTCTCCACTAGTGTGTAATCGAAAGCATCAGTCTTTGGTTTGGTTTAGATGTACCGGCGCTGTACTCGTGCTGTTTGTCTATGTCATCATGTTTAAGTTGCATTCTGTTGTTTGCTTATCTATCTTCTGAAATCTGGGATCAGGTGGGGAGACCGATAAAAACTTGTTTCCGGACGTTCATAGTTCATGGAAGGTGAGTCCTTCAAAACTAATGTGAATTCCTCTACTATTACTTGTAGAATAGGAACTGCTCATTTAGTACTGCTTAGTTCTGACTTTAAAGGCTTTTTTGGCAGACCTTTCATGAAATACAGAAACTTCTTTGCAAAACAAATGGCCGGATTGTGAGTGATGTAATGACACCCACTCCTTTAACTCTTCATGAAACCACAAGCCTTGGAGATGCTACAAGGTACGCGTCTTGACTCTTAACCCAGTTCGTCTTTGCCATTACCTGAAGAAAGCATAGGCTTTTTCGTTTGATTACTGAGATCTGACAGAGTTTACATTCCTGTTCAGACTGATGCTTTTATCAAAACATGTCAGACTGCCAGTTGTAGATGGTGATGGATTATTGGTAAGCAAACATAACACAAACAGAACTCCTCACACTTTGACAATCATGTGCCACCAATCTGTCTTCTTACTTATTATTTCCAATCTTTAGGTTGGAATCATCACAAGGGAAGATGTTTTTCGAGCTGCCCGTCAACTTCAATCCATTGGCAAAAAACTTCCCTAGAAAAGTATACATTCTTCATCACAGATGCTGTTTTACAGCACAGACACAGAGACGCTCAGTATTCATTATAGGAACAGTACAGTATCTTAATGTCATACAAATTGTTTTGGTGAATTCTTTCATATTCATTATACATGGAATGTCACGTTACACAAGTAGTTTTGGATTTGTTAATGTTTCTTTGTAGTGTGTTTCTAATAACGAAGTTGAAGTATCATCGTTAGGACTTTATTAGCTTTATCTGTTCGGTTTCTTAGATGGTTCAACTCCTATTAAAACCCTAGTTGATCTTGTATAAATAAGATGTTTTTGATCAATAGAAAACAGACAAAAATACTTGTTTTCATCTCAACCTTGGCACTCTGATTTATCATGGTATCAAACCCAATTCTCTAAATCATTTTTTTTCTCTTTTCTCGTTTGAAGATGTCTTCTTCCGAGACAACTCAAACTGTAACCAGCGATGCATCAGACATAACGTCTCCTTACTACCTTCATCCCTCAGATCATCCTGGTATGCGTATTGGAACGGTTCTATTGAAAGAAAACAATTATCAAGAGTGGGAGCGCGGAATGCGCAACGCGTTTCTTGCAAAGCGTAAACTTAAATTTCTTGATGGTTCTTTGGCTCAACCTGCCGCCGACTCGCCAACATATAGTCATTGGTGTACTGTCAATGCTATGTTAGTGGCTTGGGTTTTGCAATCAATTGATCCTTCTATTCGATCAACAGTGACTTACTCCGACACAGTTCACAGTCTTTGGGAGGATATTAAAGAGCGGTTTTCTATAGGCAATGCGCCCCGTATCCATCAATTGCGAACTGATATTGCACGGTGTCGTCAAGATGGTCAATCTGTGGCTTCCTACTATGGACGCTTAAAGCTTCTTTGGGATGAACTCCAAACTTATGTAAAGGCTCGCGGATGTTCCTGCGGAAAGTGTACTTGTGAATGGACTCAAATTTGGCAATCCGAACAAGATGCAGAAAAAGTTCATCAATTTCTTATGGGTTTAGATGATGATTCATATGGTCCTATTCGCTCCACAATTATTGCCCAGGATCCAATGCCCAATATTAATCGTGTTTACTCATTGGTAATTCAAGAAGAGCGTCATCGAACTCTATCCGCTGAACGTGTTGTACGTAATGAAGGGGCTGCCTTTGCCATTCGTCACGTACATGCCTCTTCTCAGCCTCTTTCGGATACAAATCCTAAGTCCAACTACAGTAAGCGCACAAGTAAACTTGTTTGTACCCATTGCAACCGTTCCGGTCATGAAGCATCCTCTTGTTTTGAGCTTCACGGTTATCCTGATTGGTGGGCAGAGTTCCGTAAAAATAATAGCTCATCCACCGGACGTGGACGAGGTCGTGGCAGCCCTACTGCTGGTCGTGGCAGCCCTACTGCTGGTCGTGGTCACTCGAATGCAGTTATAAATGCAGTTAATTCTGGTAATACATCATTATCTTCATCCTCTGACCTAACTTCAATAGATCGAGAAGCTCTTCGTCCCACTTTATCTGATGATCAATGGCAGTCAATGATGAGTTTATTAAATCATTTTAAGAGCTCATCTAATGATAATCGTATGGGTAAGTCATATTCTTCTTGGATTTTGGATAGTGGAGCTTCTTTTCATATGACCGGATGTCAGGCTCTTCTTACTAATATTCATAACATTTCTCCGTCCCAAATTATCCTTCCTGACGGAACTTATTCCATTGCTTCTCAAGCAGGCACTGCTATGTTGGGGAATCACTTTATACTTCAGCAAAACTGGAGAACTTCCAAGGCACAAATGATTACTGAATCAAAGACACAATTTATAAGTATATGTTTGAGTACATGTTTACATATCCACCAGAAGCAAAATACTTGCAAGCCAATTCCAATGATCATTTGATCGAAATTGTTAAAACTGTGGTTGCACAATGCACACAAGTAGTAGTTGTGGCTCTATTATTCTGACAAATAGATACATCTACTGATATTTACAATATTGTAATGAAACATAAATGAGGTGATTATTCAAAGTTGGAGATTCCTCAAAGTTGGAAGAGATCTGATGCAGAGCTCAGGTATGAACCTGTCAAGAAATATTGCCATGATTAGTTTAAGCACAGCAGGTTGCATGACGGAAAGTTAATTGAATTTATGAAGGTCGGGAATATACGACCAATGAATAATAAGTATTCCACATAAATTGGATATCTGACGTCTGACGTGCCACAGTATGGTAAGGTTTGTGGTTTTTCAAAAAGTTCTATTTTCTCTAAAATCTGGAAAAGGGAAAATGAAAAGCTGATAATAAGTGCAAGAAGTATTAACAGTGATGTCAAAAGCTGACATGGCTGAGTATAATCGTATTCTGTTATGACTTTTAGGTGATTAAAATATATTCCCCAAGGAGAAAGCCAAAGAATTGCTATCAATCAAGCTTATTGTTAGTATTCTTAACAAGGCACGAGGAAATAATATGTTAGGAAACATATAAGACAGCACGATGTTTAGTGAAGGCATAACATTTCAGTTAGGTTACACATTTATGCATAACGCATCTACGCTTAATACATCCAAAATCACAATCTACAAAAATACGTGAGATGGTGTGTTCTCTAGACAAGTTTCATATAATATCTATATTGTGAGTCACTATTTCTGATACGCAAAACACAAAATAGTTCCCCACCCTGAAAAATGATATCAAAAGTAAAATTTTAAAAATTAAGAAAATGCTCGAGCAGGTTGGCTTACATGTATGCTTACACAATGCTATGGTATACATCAGTGTTATCCCATTTGCCACTGCATCCAACAAAACATTTCAATTAAAAATGCTGTCACCAGAAAAAAAAATTGTACCTTCTGCTCGAAGCACAAATATCTGGCCGAGAATAATTTGATCAAGCGAATATATAACATTTTAAACAAATCTACAGTCAACTTGGTGCGTGTAGTCACTCAAGCTGTGCTATTCAAATCCGCAAAGATATACATTTTTTAGTATTGTTACCTTTAGAGCTGGTTCGCCTCTGTTGGGATTGGAGGACTGTTTTGCAGCAGCAGCAAATTGCGCCTTTGCGGCTCTTCCTGCTGCTGATTTCTCAAACTGCTCTTGCCTACATTCAACATACAATACAACACCCCACAACTCAACTTTCCACACCAATAAAAATCTCACCTTTAACAAAACCAACTCATCAACTGACACCAACCAAAATCAAAACAAAAACCGGAAACATAAACAATTGGGATCAAATCAGGGTAACCTTTTCTGGGCGGCTTCAGCAGCCTTAGATCGAGCTTGTTCAGAAGCTAGCCGTTCTTCTTCCAATCGCTGCTCCTTTGCGGCTCCTCCATCAAAGCAATCGAAGCAACCCATCTCAAAAAAACTTCGATCCAGGTTTCGTAAATCGTCGATCCTCCAGAGATTGAGATGCCGATTGGATTCAAGATTCGAGGATTGGTTGAATTTGAACTGAAGAACAAGTCTGGTTCTGAGTGCTGACGCTGTATTTCTTCCGCTTGAGGGCAATTTCGTCATCTAATTAAATATGCATTTACCTTTTCCCATTCATCAAACGGCGCCGTTCAGTGTCGTCTTCCATAATCGCACTCGAATTTCCACTGGCAGCGATTTCAAACCAGAGACGAGCGCCTAGAGAGAGAAAGCGATTTCGACCGATCCATCTTCTCTTGAAATCGACAATGGAGAAAGTTCAAGAGGTTCTTTACAAAAAAATCAATCAATTAGAAATAAATATGAATTATTTATTTTGATTTATTTTTGGGCAGGTGATAGAGAAGCAAGTTTTGACGGTAGCGAAGGCGGTTGAGGAGAAGATCGACGAGGAAATCGCGGCATTGGAGAGACTTGATCTCGATGACATTGAGGCGTTGAGGGAGAGGAGGCTGCAGCAGATGAAGAAGATGGGGGAGAAGCGTAATCGTTGGATCTCGTTAGGTCATGGGGAATATACTGAGATTCCGGTTGAGAAGGATTTCTTCACTGTTGTGAAAGCTAGTGATCGTGTTGTTTGTCATTTTTATCGCGAGAATTGGCCCTGCAAGGTATTCCGATGAACTTGGCATTCTGCGTTTAGGTTAAGATTTCGACTTTTGGTCACTTCATTATTAATTTTGATACATGGCTTGGATCTTAGGAATGAGACTTCAAGTGTTTCACTAGGTGTTCTTAGTGCGATAGGGATTGCAATTTCCAACTTTTAATGAGTTTTGTGGCTATATGATTCAGTGAAAATTTATTTTAAATTGTGATGGGATCAAAATTAGATAGTATAGAGAAAGAGAGTGTTTTTCTGGAGATTCATTGGTTTTAGTTGTCAGTGTGAGTATAGCTGCATGTGTGCCATGTGCCTATTTAAGATTGATAAATTGGAGCCAGACTCTAATATTTGTCTTATGGGGTTTCACAGAGAACATTGGTGCCTAGATGACAGTCATATGAATTTTATCCAGTGGCGACAATGTACTTAGAAGTGACGTGGTTAGCAAGTCTTTGTGTAAACTCTGGTATAGCGTGAAGTTGACTTATTGAGTTCTTGAAAATGTGTGTATGTGTGCCCTGTTGGAGGATGATTGTGATTTGATCTGATTTTAGCCACTTGACTGATGGTTAGAGTAAAACCGAAAATTTCAGGTTATGGACAAGCACATGGCTAACATGGCAAAACAACATATCGAAACACGATTTGTGAAAATCAATGCTGAGAAGAGTCCATTCTTAACTGACAAGCTCAAGATTGTTGTTCTTCCAACACTTGCCCTCATAAAAAATGCAAAAGTGGAAGATTATGTGGTAAGAATATTGTTAATGCTCAACATGCTACAGAAGTCAGAAGTGAGATATTGGAGTACATGAAACATCGACTCTCTGGTTTTTCCAGGTGGGATTTGATGAGCTGGGAGGGAGTGATGATTTCACCACTGAAGAGTTGGAGGAAAGGCTGGCCAAAGCTCAAGTTATTTTCCACGAAGGAGAATCATCCAAACCTGTTGCTGTTAAAAAGAGGAGTGTACGACAAAGCTCAACAGCTGACTCCTCAGATTCTGAGTGACTTGACTTCTTAATACTGTATCTATTTGTTGTGCAACATAATTCATACAAGTTTCTTTCATTAACTTATTGGTAGTTCATTTTTGATCCAATCATCAATGATCTCAATGTAGTCTCCTCCCATGAAACCATTTATCTTGTTGATTGTTCATCAATAAACTCGGTATATTTTACTACAGATGTCAATGACAGTTAATAGTTTCAAGGAAACTTGAGGACTGGCGTATTCCTAAGTGTTCGCTACAAGATTATAACGATGCAGTGTATAACTCTGGCTGACCTGGAACTCTGGTACATGTGTTGATTTATTCTTAATAGCAGTTGCTAAACTTAGAAGTTAGTATGGTGGTTGCTTAGAGCAAGTAGTTATCAGTGGGGGTTTCGGGGTAGGGGTCATCGACCCCTTCAACGTTCCTAAGCCAGTAAGTTGCTTGCCCTCTACAGGTCGCAGCACCAGTTGGGACATCTTCCATTACTTGCTCGTGTCCTGGAGGGAAATATATGCCAGTGCGAGGATGCGGCACCCAGTTTGTGCTACGACTGCCATTGACTGGTCCTCGAGCTGATGGTAGTTTGGCTTTTTCGTGCTGCTTGATTACCAAATCTTGCATAGCCTGCTTGGTGTACTTGCTGTAATGGTATCCTTTTAACGGAAACATGAAGTTCCTGCAAAGAAATCCTTAAGTTCAGATTTGTTTAACACATGAAACTTGCACTGCACCAAATTCACTATAAAACAAAACTTCTTCACATGTTTCAACAAAGCAAAAAATGAAATAATGTTAAATAAAATACCAAAGAGGCGCTGATATAGCAGGGAGAGCACCAAATGACTTAGTCATGAAGAAGTATGTAAGGGTCCTTTAAGCTCTAGAGACTCTTCTGTTATGTGGTATGAGGTCTAGAAGAAATCCGTAACATATTTATAGTACGAGAAAGCAGATAAGTCATTTCTGATGAAATAATTCCTTACACACAAAAAGTATGCTGAGAATCGAAGAAAACATTTTGAGCCTCCCCCCAAGGTCGAATACGCACATTTAACATCAGATCTTACTTTCCCTTTGAAAAGGAAATCTTAAAAAAATGTAAGCTGTGCTAATCACTAATTTTAGATTCAACTGGGCAAAGCAAACATCATCATCATGAAAGAATGGTGGCATATCAATGAGATGATATTAAGTGATAGCTTTTGGTGACTTAACGTTCCTAGAATATGTCAGGTTTGTTTTCTAAATGTGGGATTAAGGGAAACAATATTCTTAACTCTTTGGCTAAGAACACGTTTAATGAGTTTTTAGTGTTTCGTGCTGATACGGAATTTGATATTCATATATATCAGTTACAGTACAATTTTTGAAAAGATTGTCAAACGTGACTACGCTACTATCCTGTTTTCTCCTTGTTGATTGTATAACTCACTTACTGAAGATGCATGTTGAATAGAGATGAACGCATCAACTAAATATAAATTTGCCACCGGTACGTACAGTGACATAACAACACCGAATATAATGAGAGTTAATAATACATCAGAATAAAAACACATGTTTTTGTCGCTCTTTTTGAAATATCAATTTTGGTTTCACACGATTATTCTACGTGAAACAAAACTAAAGTACAATAAAGTATGCGAGATGATGTACTCGGGAATCAGCTTTTACGATTTTCCATCTGAACATAACAAAATTATGTTCTCACAAACTTTTCACATATATTCCATCTAGCAGAAAAAGAGCAGTAACGCGTAGCTTAGGAAACATGAATAACACCACCTGAATATATATGCAGGAAAAGAAAGTAAAGAGACATAACAAGACACATAGAATGAGATTCCTTACAATGCTCACCTCTAGAAGACATAAACTATAAAGTACTCCCCGACTGAACAAATTCTCTTACATAAAGTCAGCTCGTCGGTCATTGCATTTCTGTGGAAAAAAATTCTTTCAGCGAATATTAACATAAAACTTGTATATAACAGTGCTGAGCTACAAACACCAATATTCCAATTTCAAGCAAAAAACCTAAATCTTAATCACCATATTTATATCACCTTCTTCATCCAAAATCTTCTATTAATCCACAAACTGAATATAAAAATTGCAGGCTACAAACACAACCCAAAACAACAGTTACAGTACATTTACCGTTCATGCAATCAAAAAGGTCGAAACTTTCCGCACAGATTTCCATACTAATTGAATCCGACCAACACCCAAGTCGAGCTTCGTCAGTTACGGCGCCATCAGCAGACGTCACTAACTTCTAAGGACCTGTTTGGCCGACGTAAATAAAAACCAGTTTTCACCTTTACCTCAGCATCGTTAACCAGTTTTACCAAACACGCCATTCACACTTTCGTCCCTGAAGTTTTTTATATTTACAAATTACCATACAAAGTATTTGATGTAACAGATTAGACCCTCCAGTTGCAGACAAATTTGGATGAAACACTGGAAGAATGGAAATCAATCAGATTCAAATTGGATCGGACCAGATCAGCTTTGAGGCTTCGCCGTCTTCTCGCATGCATCTCCGGTGAGCTTTTCATCTATCTGATTATATAGATTCGTTGTTTGTTGAGTTATTTGAATTAAGCAACGATGCCGGAATCTGATTTGGTATCGAAGTAGTGTTGCTTATAGGTGTTGTTGTTGTTGGTGGTTACTGAATCTAGGAAACGTTGATTCATTGGTTGAGCACGGATCGTTTTGTTAGAGCGTATTTTAATGCTGAATTGTCTATCGGGAGTTGGAGGTGATATTTGGTGCTTTGCTTAGTTTGGACTTTGATTAGCCAGGTATTGTATATTTCGAATTTTAAGGTGATTTTCAATTTAAGGTTGATTTAGGAAGCTATATGGGTGAGAATGAATCAGAATGTAATCAATGTGTTTAGATTTCGACCTGAATAAGTTGAAATGGATCGGGAGTGCTGTGGAATAGTTGATGAGCATTTTGTTTTTCAGTTAGGCCTGCCTTTGTAACTAATTTTGATTACACTAGTTGAGTTACTGGTTTGCAGTGGCTCACTGTCTTTGCTGCTACCAGAATTCAAGAATAGAAGTTAAGTAGGGGTGGAAGATAAGGTGGATTGGCTTATTTGGTTTTGTGTGGAAATACACAATTACGTGGTTGGAGTTGGCTGACATAAATGCACTAGTAACACATGGCAATGGAGGCTGCTGTAATGAATCTGCTGAACTCTACTTTAAGCTGGGTTAAGGTGGCAGTTGACGCTCCTTCTGCTCGAGCTGTAGTGTTTGGAGTTCATATTGGAGGTGATTACTCTATTAAAATACTGTAACTTGATGTTTCAGTTGTTGCCTTTTTTCTTTAGTTTATTTTGTTTTTCGAATTGTTGGCAGGGCATCTATTTGTTGAAGGGCTTCTGCTTGTTGTCATTCTATTTTTACTTTCTCAAAAGAGTTACAAACCTCCAAAGCGGCCACTGACAAAGAAGGTGCTCTCACTGTCACTCATTAATACTTCTCTTATAAATTAGTTCTCTTTGTATGTTGCTCTCAAGTAATTCTTTCAGATGTAAGATAGTCTACTGTATGCTTTCATGCTCAGATCCTTAAAATAGTGTATAGATATAAGCATGTTATAGGCATTATATTGGTTTTGCCCGATATGTAATTGAGTTGTACACAACTCTTTACTTGTATACAAAATAATAACTTTAAAAAAGACAATTTGGATCTGTACGACTTGTATGATGCATACTTAATTGATTTTACGGTACATTCAAATAGTTGTTTTGCATCTTCAGGAAATAGATGAGCTATGTGATGAATGGAAACCAGAGTCCTTGATTCCACGTATTACAGAGGATATGAAATATGAACCTCCTGTTCTAGAAAGGTGATAAAAAATACATTTCATCTTTTAACTGTGGTCAAATTGAAGAACAATTCTGAATCAATTTTATGCCACTCCATTTATAGCCATATGACAGTGCGTTAATTGTTTCCTGTTCGTTCTGTTACGTTTAATTTTTGTACAAAAAGACAATCAATCTGATTTCAATTTTATACATGCAGCGCTGCTGGACCACATGCTACTGTTAATGGAAAAGAAGTTGTGAACTTTGCATCGGCAAATTATCTTGGATTAATTGGACATGAGAAACTAGTGGTAAAGTTTTGACCGAGCCGGTCTTGTACTTATTTATATATACAGCCTCTTTGTTGTAATATGTGCATGCATCTATTATAGGAATCTTGTACTGCCGCATTGGAGAAGTACGGTGTTGGTTCATGTGGTCCGCGTGGGTTTTATGGAACAATTGGTAACCCACAGTAAAATCCACTCCATCTACCTCTGTATCCTCATTTGCTTAATTTTTTTGACAATGTGTTCCCTATTGTTTTTGGGTTTATTTTCTGGAACAGATGTTCACCTTGACTGTGAGTCGAGAATAGCAAAGTTCTTGGGTACCCCAGATTCTATACTCTATTCATATGGACTTTCAACCATGTTCAGTGCAATTCCAGCTTTTTGTAAAAAAGGAGATATAGTTGTTGCGTAAGTTTACATCACATAAGTCCTTATCAGTTATCTCTATGCTTGAAACTGATTGTTGAATCGAGGTTACTGATTTTCCCTACAATCCTATTTGGACGTGATATAATGAACTTTTTCATTTGTTGGATTTGGTCTTCATATTTTTTAATACCATCTGAAATAAGCAGCACACTTAACTCGTATTATATTTCTCAGAGATGAGGGAGTTCACTGGGGAATTCAAAATGGTCTTCACCTTTCCAGAAGTACAATTATCTATTTCAAACACAATGATATGAAATCACTGCGAAGTACTTTGGAGAAAATTACTTTGCAGAATAAGAGGGTTAAAAAACTGCGTCGGTACATTGTCGTTGAAGCCGTTTACCAGGTCTTGTATTTTTGGGTGTAGATCACGTATCACAGGCTAATATTAAGTTGAGGATTTTGACATTTGAACTATTTATTTGTTCCAGAATTCTGGCCAGATAGCACCCTTGGATGAAATTGTCAGACTAAAGGAAGAGTTTCGTTATCGCGTTTTGATGGACGAAAGCAATTCATTTGGGGTACTTGGCAATTCAGGAAGAGGGATCACCGAGCATTTTGGGGTTCCAGTACGTTTTAAAATTATTGCCTCACTGATAACTTTTCATGCTTATGCTAATCTTGCATTGTGGTGCTACAAGTCAACTTTTTAACAAAGAAATGTGTACTATTTCACAGATTGAGAAGATTGATATAGTCACTGCTGCGATGGGACATGCACTTGCCACGGAAGGAGGGTTTTGCACTGGAAGCACTCGAGTCATTGACCACCAAGTATGAAATGCTTTTTAATGAGTTTGATTACTACTTGTTACTTTATTTGGCGTGTTTCTCTCTTCGAAAGATTTTGACAAAAACGTCTTCAACATAATTCTGTTGTGAAACATTACTGTTCCCATTGCTTAAAACAAACCCGTCACGATAACTTTCTAATAAAAATTCCGTGGTCAGCGATTGAGCAGTTCTGGATATGTCTTCTCAGCATCTTTGCCTCCCTATCTCGCTTGTGCTGCTATAACTGCAATCGACATCCTGGATTCAAATCAAGATCTCATCATGAAGCTGAGAGAAAATGTTGCCCTTTTATGGACAGGTAAGATAGACTAATCTGTAATCCAATGTATATGAAAAATAAGATCCAGGCAGCCCTGAGAAATCACTTGCTGCCTACTAACCTAACACAGTAGTATAAAACATTTGTTCATATTGAAACTATTATGATCTTTTGCAGGATTCTCTGACATACCTGGCTTATCACCAGCAAGTGATCCACAGTCTCCTGTTGTTTGTTTGAAATTAAAGACCTCAACAGGTTCTTCCAAGGATGATCTGCATATACTTGATAAAATAGCTAAACATGTGAGTCACTTGTAATTTTCTTTCTCAGTGTCAGATATATGATTCAGCTAACATATCAATCTACTTGCAGATGTTGGACGAGAGCTCAGTTTTCGTAGTGACCACCAAAAGATCATTTCTCGACAAATGCCCTCTTCCAGTGGGCATCAAGTTACTGGTTTCTGCAGCTCATTCTGAAGCTGACATGGATAAAGCATTAGAGGCTTTAAAGAAAGCAACATCAGCTATCTTGTGTTGCCAGTGACAACAATCTTAAGCTATTTTTTTATAAAGCTATATATATTTGAGACAACAAGGTATGTAGTGAAGCATCAACACAGCGTGGAAGATCGTTTGTGGAACGTATCAGTTTATTTAGATATTCATTTCAGCTTCTGTTTATTTCTTGTAAGCTCACCAGAACATGAGTTTAACACATAGCGTTTTTTATTTAAGAATAGTTTTAGCATCATTCAACGTCTAATTGTTGAAGACACATGAATTTGCTGTTGATAAAAAGGACATTTTGGATCCAAGTAGCCTGACAGAATAGCCTCCATGCATCATCAAAGTTTAGAATATCCAAGCCATCGGTCAAGCATTTCAAAGCAAGCCTTTGGCTTGTACTCAGGGGCAACGTGGCCACCACCCTGCGTAAATAATTTCACTTCTAAAAGACAAGGTCACTTTTCTAACTCACTCTGATTTCAATCAAATTTACAAACCTTTATGGTCGCAAAGGTTAACTCATAGGTGTCTTGATACTTGAATGTTGTTGTATATCTGAAGAAGCATGTAACAAACATATTCAAACATGTGCATCATCATGTAAACTATATAGAAGTACACTAATGAGAGTTAGGACTAACCCTGCTGCTTGATCAATGATCATCCACGGCCTCCATCGATCACTTACTGTCAGATTTAGTGATGCTATCCACTTTGTTGTTGAAATGTATGGAACCTGAGTGTCATGGTCACCACTGCATTTCAAAAACTACTGTTATTTGCTGATGAACAACATCAAAAGTAATCTGAACAAACTTGTTGTGCAGACAATATATACCTGTAAATTAACGCGCGATATCTTGTTTTGAAAAAACTTCGATGATAGTCCACCACATTTGTCAGTTTCTCAGTTGGGAAGCCATCCTTAAGGGTTATGTTACACCTCTGCCATATGTTTTTCATATCCTATACAATATAATCTATTGTCGATCAAACAGACAACTTTTTAGTTACCAAATATCAACTAAAATGAAGAGAACTTAACTGTGCGAACATGTAGAGCTTCCATCACTGCAGGATCATTTGCCCATATACCCGATGGAACGTAGTTATAATGCTGCAAGAGAATCAATAAGATACTTCATTTCATGTAGTTAAATCTCAATAGAAATATTTCCTGCACATATAAACTCACTCTGCACCATGGCTTTCTTCCTTGGAAAACATCTATAACATCTTCCACTGAAACATATGTACCCTTCTGAGTCCTATTGAGTACAAAATCGCTCGATCCACACTTTGGCTCAAGAACATGTTCTATACAAATAACATCTGTGCACTGCATACAAACAAGTAAATGGCAGTATCAACCGGTTTGTATGAATTTAAATGAGGTTAAGATTGCAGTCTCACCTTTTTAATATCTTGCTCATTTTTCAGACATAAAGAGCTTTTAATGTCAGGTTGCAGATACTCATCGCCGCAGGTTACTTTGAATGACTTCAGAAAATGCAGTGATGCAAATTATAGATACTCTTCAAATATATGAACCACTAAATACATTAAGTTTCAAAATCACCTCATATAACTCGTCTGATATTAATCCTAAACGGTACGCGATGGGAACTTGCAGATTGTTCTCCATAACATTGTCAGTCATAGGGTTCCCAAGAATATAACCCTGAAATAACCAGTGATACAATACACCTAGTTAGATTAAATCAAACGTTACAAAAGTATTCTTGAAAAAATTCCCAAGTGATCGAAAATAGTCATATGTATTCTAAGAGTTATAAGTTACCTGTAGGTTCATTTTCAGAGCTTGTTTTTTCTTTAGACCTTTATGTATATTATGAACCAGAATCGGAACTATCTTTCCGGAATATGAACTTCCACCGATATAGAGCGAGTTATTTACAAACATTGGATGATCTGAAAGCCACTGCAGATTGAAAGTAATAAAATGGTGTAAATATTTTCTAAACAAGAAAAATTAATTTGCAGTGTATATTTTGCACCTTCTGTAAAAACTGATAGTTATAATCTGCAGCTTGGAAATCATCTTTGACATAATAGTCTTGATCAGTTTCTGAATATGAGAATCCAGTTCCGACAGGAGCATCGAGATATATCATATTTGCTACCTAAGGTTACACAATGAGAAAAACTTTAACCTGCGAAGAAAAGAATTAGTACAACATTTCTTTTCGACTAGGTATATGTACCCGCGTTAATGAGTCAGGATTCGATAACAACGTTGGAAGACTCCCATTAAAAGCCTTATAATCAAACATGAAAGGACCTGATCATCAAACTGCTATCAGTTTCTTTTATTGCATAAAAGTGTACAGAAAGCATTTTGATGAATAATTCTTACCATATTCGTAGAACATCCCGGATAGACCGGAGCATCCCGGACCTCCACTGAGCCAAAGGATCAAAGGATCATTCATTGGATCTCTTTGAGATTCAACAAAGTAGTAAAACAGCTGAACCTTTTCATACTCCCCAATTCCCACATATCTGAAACACATCAAAATGAAACTTAATACTATTAAAGTTTTAGAATGTGACAAAAACATTATACATTGTAGCAGAACATACCCAGTTTCAAGTTTAGAAGGAAGTTCCCCTGAAAAACCCGGCAGCCGGCTTACAAAGCTGGCTCCATCAGCTCCAAAACTCAACAGAAGGATTAAGAATGTAAGGATGCATTGTTTCTGAAACATGATCAGATTTGGTATAAGTTTGTGTCTGACCTCTAGTTGTAATGATGATTGATTGGTGAAGATATATATATAGGAAATGCTTCATAAATGCGTTGGCACAATCCGGTGCGTCCAAAAAATGCAATCAACGGACGCAAGAGGGGATCCACGAGTCCACCAAATTTGATGGATCCACAGGATACAACCTCTATATATATGAAAGGTAGAGATGGAGCGTGTATGCAATTAATAAGATTGATAGATCGAACATGCATGTGTGTAAACGTTGATCAAAGAGTAGTAGAAAAGCATTGAATGGTCTCACTTTGAATATTAATGATTTGTTGAAGATATAATTGAAACGAAATCCACATGCAAATATTACGTGTTTCCAACAAGTATACAAATGATTGACAAACTCCTAGTGCAAATATTTCGTCCATATATATAGTCAACAATTATTCAAATTATGCACAACAAGTAAGGACGCTCATTCGATTCAAAATCAGTGACTCAAGCCCTCTCAATTCATCTCCGCCTTAATCTTTTTGACGAGATTGATCTTCCTATCAATTCATACGATCTTTAATCTTTCGACAAGTATATGCTTATTCAAAAGTATTTACAACATACATGATTCATGTATATTTACCCTTCAGTCAATTAACAAAAACATATTATCAAAATTTGACTCTAGTGAACTTGGAATACATGCAAATTGTTGTAACGTGATGTGTATATATACTAACATGCATGAGGATTAAATGTCTGCACGTACTGATATGGCTCTTTGGGCCTCGTGTTTTGAATGGTTATGGATACGCAATCTTCAACTTTAAACGGACGCCATTCATTATTGCAATTGTCATATTCAGTGCGAATGAGAATTCGAAAACATTGCATCGTTAGTTGTCTTCTTTAGACATTTCTTAATTGGACATTGTTGTACCTACGTGAATGACTAATAGTTGTCTTCAGGGGTGGTAGCCTGATGGTGGGAATTCTGACAAAGAATCCTCAGGTCAAGGGTTCGATCCCTGGCCTCACCATTTATTCAATCCTTCCTTGTGGGAGGATGTTGCCTTCCTCCTGCCTCGTGCATGGAGGCTCTTCGCCCCCTCCACCCATGTGTGGAGGCTCTTCGCCTGTATTCCTGTTGTTCTCTTGGAGGGTCGTTCTTCATCTATGCGGAAGAGACATGCATGCTTGATGCTGTCGATTGTGGGTTGGATGTCCGTTGCTGTGACCAGAGCTTCAAATGATTAGAATAGATATCATGTATACGATCTCTATGAATTGTACCCAATATAACCGCTATCGAAAAAAAAAAAACTGTTTCACAAATCTAGCGGAAACTAAACGTCGTCGTTTTAAGGTAATGACAGTCGTATGTTAACTTGTTCGCGCGAAAAGCATGAGCTGAACAAAGCATTTTATTTAAAGAGTTATTTAGGCATCACTGAATGTCTGATTGATAATGATACAAGTAAACTTGCTGTTGAAAAAGAGGCCTTTGTTCGATCCAAGTAGTCCGGCGGTATAGCATCGAACTGTCGTCTGTCAAAGTTTAGAATGCGCAAGCCATCGGTGGAGCATTTCAAAGCAAGGCTTCGGCTTGTACTCAGGGGCAACGTGACCAGCACCCTGCGTAAAAAACTTCAATACTAAAACTATGTCACTTTTGAAGCTCATTTAGATTTGAATTGAATTTACAAACCTTTATGGTCGCATAGGTTAATTCATAGGTGTCTTGATGCTTAAATGTTGTTGTATATCTGAAAAAAACATGTAACGAACCTGTGATGATAATATATGAAAGTATGGAACTAAAACAAGTACACTAATGAGTTAGGATTAGGACTAACCCGACTGTTTGATCGAGGACCATCCACGGCCTCCATCGATCACTTACTGTCAAATTTAGTGATGCAATCCATTTTGTTGTTGAAATATGTGGAACCTTCGTGTCATAGTCACCACTGCATTTCAAAAACTACAGTTAGCTGAAGAAAAAACATCAGAAGGAACCTGAACACAATATATATGACTGATTGATTAATAGTCTTGTTATGCAGACCTGTAAATTATTGCCCGATATCCTGTTTTTAAAAAACTCCGATGATAGTCCACCACATTTTTAAGGATCATAAGCGGGTAGCCTGCCTTAAGGGTCGCATTACACCTCTCCATATGTTTTTCATATCCTATACAATATAATCTATTTTCGATCAAACAGACAACTTTTTAGTTACCAAATATCAACTAAAATGAAGAGAACTTACTGTGCGAACATGTAGAGCTTCCATCACTGCAGGATCATTTGCCCATATACCCGACGGAACGTAGTTATAATGCTGCAAGAGCATCAATGAGACAGTTCATTTCATATAGTTGAATGAGTTACTTCTTTAGAAATATTTCCTGCCCATAAAACTCACTCTGCACCATGGCTTTCTTCCTTGGAAAACATCTATAACTCTTCGATAGAAACATATCTACCCTTCAGAGTCTTATTGAGTACAAAATCGGTTGATCCACACGTTGGCTCAAGAACATGTTCTTTACAAATTACTTCTGTGCACTGCATATGAACAAGTTTATAATGAAATCAACCAGTTGTCTGAATTTTAAATGAGGTAAAGACTTTAGACTCACCTTTGTAATATCTTGCTGATCTTTGAGACATAATGCATTTTTTATGTCAGGTTGCAGATGCTCCTCGCCGCAGGTTTCTTTGAATGACTTTTAAAATGCAGTGATGAAGATTATTAAACATAGAAACACAAAAATACTTTTGAAATAATAAAACTGCTAAAAACACGCTAAGCCGTGCAATGTACTTTCTGAATCACCTCATATAAATCATCTGATATCAATCCTAAACGGTTGGCGAAGGGGACTAACATACTGATTTCCATAGCTTTATCAGTTAAAGGATTCCCAAGAATATAACCCTGAAATAAACAGAGATAGATAAGCCTATTTAGATCAAATCAACGTTAAGAAAATATTCTCATAGCAGTTATAAGTTACCTGTAGGTTCATTTTCAGAGCTTGTTTCTTCTTTTGGCCTGTGAGAATATAGCAGCTTATGTAACTTTTAAACCTTCAAAACTGCAAATGGTGTATCAATCGGTAACTGACCTTCATGTATATTATGGACGATAAGCGGAACTATTTTCCCAGAATATGAACTTCCACCGATATAAAGCGGGTTATTTGCAAACTTCGGATGATCTAAAAGCCACTGTAGATTGAAAGTAATAAAATGGTAAAAATATATTCTCAGTAAGAAAAAAATAATTAGCTGTGTTTATTTTGCACCTTCTGTAAAAACTGATAGTTAGCATCTGCAGTTTCGAAATCATCTTTGACATGATAGCCTTGATCAGTTTCTGAATATGAGAATCCAGTCCCGACAGGAGCATCGAGATATATCATATTTGCTACCTAAGGTTACAAAATGAGAAAAACTGTAACCTGCAAAAAAAGAATTAGTACAACATTTCTTTTCGACTAGGTATGTGTACCTGTGATAATGAGTCGGGATTCGATATGAACGGTGGAAGACTCCCATTAAAAGCCTTGTAATCAAACATAAAAGGACCTGATCAACAAACCGCTGTCAGGTTCTATTCGACTAGATATATAAGCATTAGGATGAAAGTCTTACCGTATTCGAAGAAAAGCCCGTAGAGACCAGAGCATCCCGGACCTCCGATGAGCCAGAGAATCAAAGGATCCTTCATTGGATCTCTCTGAGATTCAACAAAGTAGTAAAACAGCTGAACTTTTTCGTACTCCCCAACTCCCACATATCTGAAACACATCATTGTCTCTTGAAGTAGAATGTCACAAAAATAATTTACATTTTCAAAAGGCTTGAGCAGAGAACATACCCGGTTTCGAGATTAATAGGAAGTTCTCCTGAAAAGCCGGGAAGCCGACGTACCAAGCTGGCTCCATCAGCTTTAAAGCTCAGTAGAAGGATTAAGAATGCGTGCATACATGGTCTATGAAACATGATCAGATTGGTCAGTTTCTGATACATTTTCTCAGCTAGTTGTTGTGATTGATGGTTGATGAGAAGCAACCTTCAATTTATAAGATTTATATATACAGAAGTTCTATCAAGTGGATCCATCTATTTTAATGAACTCGTGAACTGATTCACTTTGTATTCGTGTATTGATAATGCAATAAACAGATACAAAGTGGAGATGGATCCACGTGATACAATCTATATATATATATATGAAAATAGATTGAACGATAAATGTAAAGTGAGGTTCACGAGTTCATCGAAAAAGATGATACACATTAGCAAAACTCTTGTTACGTAACATGATTGATTGGTGAAACATGTGTACCACGTTGATAAAGAGTTTGACAAAAGCCTTGACTGCCACTATAGGTTGCAAAGTGTATTATTAATTGTGGAAGATATAAAAATACAAAAACACCTCGTGCAATTAATTCATCCTTATGTATTTTCCACAAGTATTCAAATTGACATGCATCAAAAAATTCCATAAGACTATTCTGCTAGATGAGATCTTATCTGGTTGATGTGGAATCGTAACAGATCATTTAATTTATTCCTTTACATAGTGATTCAAGTTGTTAGAATACATGCGAAATGGATAAAATTCAACAGAAACAAAAATTTAGGTGAAACAAAATGATTTAATATTAATTCATTGATTTAAATTAATGTGTGGTTGAAATTAAAATTGGTTTTTATATATTGAGTAGTTTGCAAAAATTAAGATCATATTTCACTGTTTCACATTTATTTATCCGTTCTCTTAAAAACTTACTCGATAAATTATTCATTTATAGACGACATGAGGTTTAAATGTACACAGAAAACAGCTGGCTCTTACCCAATGTGGTCCAAACTCGTGTTTGGAATGCCTGTAGTGTGTATTCTATAGATACGCGATCTTCAACTTTGATTTGACGACATTTGCTCCACCAATTGTCATATTCACATTAAGATCGTCGATTAAGTTTTTGTCAAAACATTGCAGCGATACTGATTGACATTGAGACGACGTAGTTTGACAAATTAAATGTAGAATGTAGCAAAACCAAACGTTGTCATTTTCTCATAATTTTAACGTCCGATTGGTAAAAAGATACAAGTAGTCCGGCAGAATAGCCTCAAAGCGTCTGTCAACTTTAGAATGCGCGAGCCATCAGTCGAGCATTTCAAAGCAAGGCTTCGGCTTGTACTCAGGAGAAATGTGGCCACCACCCTGCGTAAATAATTTCACTGCTAAAACAAGTCACTTTAAAGCTCACTTTGATTTAAATTGAATTTGCAAACCTTTACCCTCCGTTTGGATGCGGAAAAAAGTAGTGGAAAGAAAATTTAAGCGAAAATTTAAAGGAAAGTAATTTTTTATGGAAAAATTGAGATGAAAAGTTTATATTTTTTTGTTATTTTTTCATTTTTCATAATTTAACCAAACACACACAAATATTTTTCTTTAAATTTTCCATCAAATTTTATTTTCCAATCATTTTTCCATGCAACCAAACGGAGCATTATGGTCGCAAAGGTTAACTCATAGGTGCCTCGATACTTAAATGTTGTTGCATATCTGGAAAAAACACGTGAAAACATATTCCAACATGTTCATCATGTAGAGCATATCAATATATCGGTAGAACTAAAAGGAACGAAAGTCCACAAAGATTACCCAGCTGTTTGATTGAGGACCACATCCATGTGGCCTCCATGGATCACTTACTGACAAATTTAGTGTTACGCTAATTTAAACCTAAGAACAGATTAATATCAAACTCAGGTTACTTAGCAAGTAGAATTCTCAATTCAGTTTTTCCGCAAAGTTTCTAGTCAAGTAAATAACCAAAAACAGTAAGCAAGAACACACGATTTTTAACGTGGAAACCCTTAAAATGGGAATAAAACCACGGAGCATCTATCGGGATGCTCAGCCAAACGTTTCACTAATATGATGAGTATCCGATATACAAGAAACCAAGGACTTATTAAAGAAACTAGAAACGAAGACAAATGAAACCCTAGAACGAACAAAGAAAATCAGATTGAAGGGTTTTAGCCCCCTTCGAAGCCCCTGAACAACCGACCAAATCTGGCCGGAATTCTCGAACTCCGCTGAGCTTGACTCCGGAATCAGCTGATCCGAAATCGACTTGCGAGTTGATTGACAACCTTCTTTTAGTCCAAATCGACCGCCTTCGTCAGATCGCCCTTCGATTTCACTTTGTCGTCGTCGTTCGTTGTCTCTCGCTCACGCTCCTTTTTCACGCTCTGATTAAATGTGCCCTAGCTGCCCCTTTTTGTTCATTGTCCAAACACTGCGTTTTGATAAGCAGAGCAACTCTTGGGCTTTTATTTTGGGCCTGGTTTGGATGCTGAGTCTTGGAACTTTTTGTTTCAAATTGCCCTCCAGTTCCTAGACTCAAATCACAAAATCACAAACCCCTAAATGCATATCTTTAACTCATCAAATTAGTGAAAACACTTGGACTGAGACACCCTTTTCTATCATTTGCTCACTGCCACATCACCAAAACTCAATGCTTTCAGCAGGATGTAAGACTTCCTGCAAAAACAATATATAGAGTTAAGAGTAATGAAAAACTATAAAAACCTATTGAGCATAAACATCTTGACTTTTAACCACAAAATTTTCACTGTCACAAATTAAGCAACTTCATCCAAACAAGTTTTACTATTGGACAGCTCAAATTTATATGCATACATGCTGGGTATAAGAACAAGATATAACAAGCTCAAACTAGATTTTCAAGAACAAATTTCCACCCCACCAAGTCATTAACTGAATTTCTTCAAACCTAAGCCTAAATGTATTGCCTTTTTCAAAACTGAACCAAACAGTGACATAGTCTTCCCTATTTACTAACTTACTGAATTAGCACTTCATAGCATAGACAAGTAAAAAACCTGCAAAACAGATTCTAAAACCTAATCTAGCAATCTCAGATCTCACGGTTTATTTTATGCAAAAAACGCAGCAAAGAAAATGTGAACACAGAGATCATGAGTTTATTAACAAATGCATTATCAGATTTTTTCACAAAGAACCATCAACTTCTTGGTCAGTATCTTAAGTCAAATAAATTTCAGCATAATCTAAATTGCCCTCCTAAGCCATGTGTCAATTTTAACTAGACTTTGGAGGAAAATCAGACATGCCCTATTAAATCTAAAAACTCAGAATTCCTTTAGCAAACTCAAGACTTTATTTGAAAGAAAAAACTCTAAATGAACCTAGCACCACAAAGGTCATAGAAATACTTTAGCACACAAGACATCATTAACAAAAAAGGTCAAGATATCTAGTAGAATCTACTCAAACATTCATATTAGTCAAGAGAGCATCAAAATTGATATTTTAGTAACTAAACTGCTCATATTGAAGTCTCACATTTAGATAACCAAAAATATACCTTTCTTGAACCTAAAATCATATAATGAGATAGATATTACCTGAAAATTAGTTAACCAACTAAGGTATAACCAATTTAATTACTCAGCAACTTTAAAATAGAAATACCAGAAACTTTTAGTCCATTTTTCCTATGAAAAAACCTGCTGAACAATCTGGTCATGCTGAAAAGCATGCCTTAAACTTGAAAGAATAAGGGTTAGCCGACATATAACATACTCAAACCAATAAAAATAAATTCAGAACTAAAAACAAGACAAAAATAAGAAGATAACTACACTACTTCCTAGATTATCTATGATTTATTGTCTATAATTAATTAGAGAAGTTCATTGTCATAAACTTGAACTTTCTCTAACAAATTGGTAGAGTTTTCATCCGTTTTAATGCCCGCTTTCTTATCTTTCTTTTTCTTCTTACATTTATTAGCCCAATGCCCCGGTTTTCCGCAATAATAGCAATTGCCTTTTGCACCGGAAGCATCAGCCTCATCAGGGGGGTTTGAGAGGCTTTTTGAGCATTATTTGCATTAGAATTCTTAGATTTTCCTTTATTACTACCCTTAGCAAACATAACCTCAGATTTAATATCATTTGAGACCTCACCTAATGTCTTAAACACTCTTAAAATCTTATTTTCTTGAATAAGCATCTCTTTAATTTTTTCCGTGGTTAGTTCAACACCGGTATATCTTAAAACAGCCCTAATAGTATTAAATTCAGGTGGCAAAGCATTAAGAAGAACTATGGCATGATGAGAAGGTTGGATATGATCATCACAACGCTTAACTTCTTGAGTTAATTTCAAGAAAGCATCAAAATTATCTTGAAGACTAACATTGACATCTAATTTATAGTTAAAGAACCTACCTACGACATCAACCGTATTAGGCACATTCTTAGCTAAATAAATAGAGTCAAGTTTGTCCCATACCTTCTTAGGATCAGCGAGATCCATCACCTGCCTAGCCACTTCATCAGTCAGCCTCATCATAATCTCAGTCAAGGCCAACTTTTGAGTTGTTTTCTTCACCAAGGGATCAACACCAGTAGGCCATTCTTCTGTGATAGCTACATCACATTTTTCCTTCACCAAAATGAGTAGCATTCGATATTTCCACATGGGAAAATCAGAAATGCCATCAAATGGCCTCAGCTTCACAACATCAGACATTATTCACTGCCAATCAAAAACAGAAAAAGCAGATCAACGTTCTAATAATATGAGAAAAGATAACACTCAGATATGCCTAGAAAACAATTTTATAAACTGCACTAGCTAATCTGAAGTATTCAATCAGTTTCAATAAAAAATTCAGCAAGATTAATGCAAAAGGCAGTCAAGAATAGCAGCAGCAAACCACAGCGGACTAACACCCAAGATCAAAGATAAATTGATCCTAAATGATCCTAAAATCAGTATATCACTTAATCTCAATCAAGATTCAACCAAGAAACTCACAAGACAGTGATTAACCGCTCTGATACCAATTTGTTACGCTAATTTAAACCTAAGAACAGATTAATATCAAACTCAGGTTACTTAGCAAGTAGAATTCTCAATTCAGTTTTTCCGCAAAGTTTCTAGTCAAGTAAATAACCAAAAACAGTAAGCAAGAACACACGATTTTTAACGTGGAAACCCTTAAAATGGGAATAAAACCACGGAGCATCTATCGGGATGCTCAGCCAAACGTTTCACTAATATGATGAGTATCCGATATACAAGAAACCAAGGACTTATTAAAGAAACTAGAAACGAAGACAAATGAAACCCTAGAACGAACAAAGAAAATCAGATTGAAGGGTTTTAGCCCCCTTCGAAGCCCCTGAACAACCGACCAAATCTGGCCGGAATTCTCGAACTCCGCTGAGCTTGACTCCGGAATCAGCTGATCCGAAATCGACTTGCGAGTTGATTGACAACCTTCTTTTAGTCCAAATCGACCGCCTTCGTCAGATCGCCCTTCGATTTCACTTTGTCGTCGTCGTTCGTTGTCTCTCGCTCACGCTCCTTTTTCACGCTCTGATTAAATGTGCCCTAGCTGCCCCTTTTTGTTCATTGTCCAAACACTGCGTTTTGATAAGCAGAGCAACTCTTGGGCTTTTATTTTGGGCCTGGTTTGGATGCTGAGTCTTGGAACTTTTTGTTTCATTTAGAGATGCTATCCACTGCATTTCAAACACGATAGTTTGCTGAGGATAAAACGTCAAAAAAAGGTATTTGGAATAAAAACATGTGGCTAATAGACTTATTATGCGGACCCGTAAATATCCTGTTTTAAAAAAACTTCGATGATAGTCCACCACACTAAACTTCGATGATAGTCCACCACACTATGCATGACGAAGGTGATTTTCTATCGATCTTTTAACATGTACATATACAAAAGTATCTACAGTTTCAATTCCATGCATGATCCATGGGGTTCATCTCACCCAAATGCTCATTTGAGTCCCCAAACTTAAGGTTAGATCAATTTGATCCAACGATGTACAATGTGTAAATCTTATATTTTTATCGTTTTGTGCATAATTTTTTTGTCTTTTTATTCATTTTTTCCTTTTTTGCATACAAATATGTGCACGTGAAAGATCGTAATTGGCAAAAAATTTTAATGTGTCTAATAGAAATCACAACCTTAATTCATATGTCTAGCCTTAAGTCAATTAACAAAAACAGATCATCTTAATTTTAATGTAGTGACCTTGGAATACATACAAATTGTTCTAACGTGATGGATGTGGATCTGTATTGACATGCATGAGGTTTAAATGTGTGTACGTATTGATGCCTGATGGCTCTTCGGGCGGGCCTCTTGAACTTTCAACAGACACCATACATTCTTGCAATTGTCATATTCAGTACTATTGAGAATTTGACAACACTGCATCGTGAGTTCTCTTATTTTGACATTTCTTAGGACGTGTTGTACCTTGAAAAACAACCTACGTGAATGACTAACAGTTTTTTTTGATGGAAACATAAACTGGAATCAAAACAAGAAAAGAGGAGTTAAAGAAGCTTAGAACTAAACCTAGAGATTCTTAGGCAACAGTCTAACTTCATCCAGCTCCATTGATTTTGTTACTGAATATATGGCCAAAGCCTCTGCTGGCTGATTTGCCTCTCTCCAAATTAATCTCAACATCCAATCATGGTGGTTGTCCAATAAGCTTGAACATTCATTAAAACATTGAACAGCTTCTTGAGGAAACATACATCTTCGATCCAAAGAGTTGACAAAAACGCTGCAAACGGTTTCAAATAAAACTTAATCCTTGCTCTGTACGATAAAACAAAGCCTCCTGCATCCCTAACAATCACTCCGCAAGCCCCGGACCCCGAAACATAGTCAAAAGGTGGGAGAGAGTCCATGACTCGCTCCTTCGACGTGGGTGCTCCTTCAAAGAGAGCACTCATAAAAAAGCATCTCAAAATTTGCCGCCGACATGGCAAATCAAATTCCATGAAAAGAGATCGGAGAGAAACAAAAGATAAGAGAAAACAATAGAAAGGGAAGGAAAAAACAAAAATATAATGAAAGCTTCCTCAAAGAGGGAGGAAAATGGTCCCAAAAATTCTTTCCGACGAAAGGCGAGAGAGAATCGGCAGAGAGAACACCCTACAAAGAGGGTTTCTATCGCCTACGTGAATGACTAACAGTTAAATAACGATTTTAACTGATTTGACAATTAGACGATGTAGTTTTCCAAATCTAGCAGAAACCAAACGTCATCGTTTTAAGGTAATGGCAGCCATATGTTAACGACTTCGCGCTAAAAGCATGAGCTGAGTACAGCATTTTATTTTAAAGAGTAATTTAGGCATCATGAATGTCTGATTGATAATGATACAAGTAAACTTGCTGTTGAAAAACAGGCCTTTGTTCGATCCAAGTAGTCCGGCAGTATATAGCCTTGAACCATCGTCTGTCAAAGTTTAGAATGCGCAAGCCATCGGTTGAGCATTTCAAAGCAAGGCTTCGGCTTGTACTCAGGGGCAACGTGACCAGCACCCTGCGTAAAAAATTTCACTACTAAAACAATGTCACTTTTGAAGCTCATTTAGATTTGAATTGAATTTGCAAACCTTTATGGTCGCATAGGTTAATTCATAGGTGTCTTGATACTTAAATGTTGTTGTATATCTGAAAAAACATGTAACAAACATGTGATGATAATATATGAAAGTATGGAACTAAAACAAGTATACTAATGAGTTAGGACTAACCCGACTGTTTGATCGAGGACCATCCACGGCCTCCATCGATCACTTACTGTCAAATTTAGTGATGCAATCCATTTTGTTGTTGAAATACGTGGAACCTTCGTGTCATAGTCACCACTGCATTTAAAAAACTACAGTTAGCTGAAGAAAAAACATCAAAAGGAACCTGAACACAATATATATGACTAACAGTCTTGTTATGCAGACCTGTAAATTATCGCGCGATATCCTGTTTTGAAAAAACTCCGATGATAGTCCACCACATTTTGGATCATAAGCGGAGCCTTTAAGGGTCATTACACCTCTCCATATGTTTTTCATATCCTATACAATATAATCTATTTTCGATCAAACAGACAACTTTTTAGTTACTGTTCCAAATATCAAGTAAAAAGAAGAGAACTTACTGTGCGAACATGTAGAGCTTCCATCACTGCAGGATCATTTGCCCATATACCCGACGGAACGTAGTTATAATGCTGCAAGAGAATCAATGAGATACTTCATTTCATATAGTTGAATGAGTTATCTCATTAGAAATATTTCCTGCACATATAAACTCACTCTGCACCATGGCTTTCTTCCTTGGAAAACATCTATAACTTCTTCGATAGAAACATATCTACCCTTCAGAGTCTTATTGAGTACAAAATCAGTTGATCCACACGTTGGCTCAAGAACATGTTCTTTACAAATTACTTCTGTGCACTGCATATGAACAAGTTTATAATGAAATCAACCAGTTGTCTGAATTTTGAATGAATTAAAGACTTTAGACTCACCTTTGTAATATCTTGCTGATTTTGGACATAATGCATTTTTTATGTCAGGTTGCAGATGCTCCTCGCCGCAGGTTTCTTTGAATGACTTTTAAAATGCAGTGATGTTATTTGTTAAACATAGAAAACACAAATACTTTGTGAAATAATAAAACTGCTAAAAACACGCTCTGCCGTGCTATGTACTTTCTGAATCACCTCATATAACTCATCTGATATTAATCCCAAACGGTTTGCGAATGGGACTAACATACTGATTTCCATAGCTTTATCAGTTAAAGGATTCCCAAGAATATAACCCTGAAATAAACAGAGATATATAAGCCTATTTAGATAAAATCGACGTTAAGAAAGTATTCTCGTAGCAGTTATAAGTTACCTGTAGGTTCATTTTCAGAGCTTGTTTCTTCTTTTGGCCTGTGAAATATAGCAGCTTATGTAACTTTTGAATCTTCAAAACTGCAAATGGTGTAACAATATTTGGTAACTGACCTTCATGTATATTATGGACGATAAGCGGAACTATTTTCCCGGAATATGAACTTCCACCGATATAAAGCGGGTTATTTGCAAACTTCGGATGATCTAAAAGCCACTGCAGATTGAAAGTAATAAAATGGTAAAAATATATTCTCAGTAAGAAAAAAATAATTAGCTGTGTTTATTTTGCACCTTCTGTAAAAACTGATAGTTAGCATCTGCAGTTTCGAAATCATCTTTGACATGATAGCCTTGATCAGTTTCTGAATATGAGAATCCAGTCCCGACAGGAGCATCGAGATATATCATATTTGCTACCTAAGGTTACAAAATGAGAAAAACTGTAACCTGCAAAAAAAGAATTAGTACAACATTTCTTTTCGACTAGGTATGTGTACCTGTGATAATGAGTCGGGATTCGATATGAACGGTGGAAGACTCCCATTAAAAGCCTTGTAATCAAACATAAAAGGACCTGATCAACAAACCGCTGTCAGGTTCTATTCAACTAGATATATAAGCATTAGGATGAAAGTCTTACCGTATTCGAAGAAAAGCCCGTAGAGACCAGAGCATCCCGGACCTCCGATGAGCCAGAGAATCAAAGGATCCTTCATTGGATCTCTCTGAGATTCAACAAAGTAGTAAAACAGCTGAACTTTTTCGTACTCCCCAACTCCCACATATCTGAAACACATCATTGTCTCTTGAAGTTTAGAATGTCACAAAAATAATTTACATTTTCAAAAGGCTTGAGCAGAGAACATACCCGGTTTCGAGATTAATAGGAAGTTCTCCTGAAAAGCCGGGAAGCCGACGTACCAAGCTGGCTCCATCAGCTTTAAAGCTCAGTAGAAGGATTAAGAATGCGTGCATACATGGTCTATGAAACATGATCAGATTGGTCAGTTTCTGATACATTTTCTCAGCTAGTTGTTGTGATTGATGGTTGATGAGAAGCAACCTTCAATTTATAAGATTTATATATACAGAAGTTCTATCAAGTGGATCCATCTATTTTAATGAACTCTTGAACTGATTCACTTTGTATTCGTGTATTGATAATGCAATAAACAGATACAAAGTGGAGATAGATCCACGTGATACAATCTATATATATATATGAAAATAGATTGAACGATAAATGTAAAGTGAGGTTCACGAGTTCATCAAAAAAGATAGATACACATTAGAAAACTCTTGTTACGTAACAAGATTGATTGGTGAAACATGTGTACCACGTTGATGAAGTGTTTGACAAAAGCCTTGAATGCCACTATAGGTTGCAAAGTGTATTATTAATTGTGGAAGATATAAAAATACAAAAACACCTCGTGCAATTAATTCATCCTTATGCATTTTCCACAAGTATTCAAATTGACATGCATCAAAAAATTCCATAAGACTATTCTGCTAGATGAGATCTTATCTGGTTGATGTGGAATCGTAACAGATCATTTAATTTATTCCTTTACATAGTGATTCAAGTTGTTAGAATAAATGCGAAATGGATAAAATTCAACAGAAACAAAAATTTAGGTGAAACAAAATGATTTAATATTAATTCATTGATTTAAATTAATGTGTGGTTGAAATTAAAATTGGTTTTTATATATTGAGTAGTTTGCAAAAATTAAGATCATATTCACTGTTTCACATTATTTATCCGTTCTCTTAAAAACTTACTCGATAAATTATTCATTTATAGACGACATGAGGTTTAAATGTACACAGAAAACAGCTGGCTCTCGCCCAATGTGGTCCAAACTCGTGTTTGGAATGCCTGTAGTGTGTATTCTATAGATACGCGATCTTCAACTTTGATTTGACGACATTTGCTCCACCAATTGTCATATTCACATTAAGATCGTCGATTAAGTTTTTGTCAAAACATTGCAGCGATACTGATTGACATTGAGACGACGTAGTTTGACAAATTAAATGTAGAATGTAGCAAAACCAAACGTTGTCATTTTCTCATAATTTTAACGCCCGATTGGTAAAAAGATACAAGTAGTCCGGCAGAATAGCCTCAAAGCGTCTGTTTTTTTTTTTTTTTCTTTATTTTTTAAAAGGGATTACAGGATTTCACTCCTACCCCATGACTCGAACCCGAGACCTGATGGTTCAGGTAGTGGGTGCCTGACCACTAGGCCAACCCCACTTCGTCGAGCCATCAGTCGAGCATTTCAAAGCGTCTGTCAAACTTTAGAATGCGCGAGCCATCAGTCGAGCATTTCAAAGCAAGGCTTCGGCTTGTACTCAGGAGAAATGTGGCCACCACCCTGCGTAAATAATTTCACTGCTAAAACAAGTCACTTTAAAGCTCACTTTGATTTAAATTGAATTTGCAAACCTTTACCCTCCGTTTGGATGCGGAAAAAAGTAGTGGAAAGAAAATTTAAGCGAAAATTTAAAGGAAAGTAATTTTTTATGGAAAAATTGAGATGAAAAGTTTATATTTTTTTGTTATTTTTTCATTTTTCATAATTTAACCAAACACACACAAATATTTTTCTTTAAATTTTCCATCAAATTTTATTTTCCAATCATTTCTCCATGCAACCAAACGGAGCATTATGGTCGCAAAGGTTAACTCATAGGTGCCTCGATACTTAAATGTTGTTGCATATCTGGAAAAAACACGTGAAAACATATTCCAACATGTTCATCATGTAGAGCATATCAATATATCGGTAGAACTAAAAGGAACGAAACCCTGCTGTTTGATTGAGGACCACATCCATGTGGCCTCCATGGATCACTTACTGACAAATTTAGAGATGCTATCCACTGCATTTCAAACACGATAGTTTGCTGAGGATAAAACGTCAAAAAAAGGTATTTGGAATAAAAACATGTGGCTAATAGATTTATTATGCGGACCTGTAAATATCCTGTTTTAAAAAAACTTCGATGATAGTCCACCACACTAAACTTCGATGATAGTCCACCACACTATGCATGACGAAGGTGATTTTCTATCGATCTTTTAACATGTACATATACAAAAGTATCTACAGTTTCAATTCCATGCATGATCCATGGGGTTCATCTCACCCAAATGCTCATTTGAGTCCCCAAACTTAAGGTTAGATCAATTTGATCCAACGATGTACAATGTGTAAATCTTATATTTTTATCGTTTTGTGCATAATTTTTTTGTCTTTTTATTCATTTTTTCCTTTTTTGCATACAAATATGTGCACGTGAGAGATCGTAATTGGCAAAAAATTTTAATGTGTCTAATAGAAATCACAACCTTAATTCATATGTCTAGCCTTAAGTCAATTAACAAAAACAGATCATCTTAATTTTAATGTAGTGACCTTGGAATACATACAAATTGTTCTAACGTGATGGATGTGGATCTGTATTGACATGCATGAGGTTTAAATGTGTGTACGTATTGATGCCTGATGGCTCTTCGGGCGGGCCTCTTGAACTTTCAACAGACACCATACATTCTTGCAATTGTCATATTCAGTACTATTGAGAATTTGACAACACTGCATCGTGAGTTCTCTTCTTTTGACATTTCTTAGGACGTGTTGTACGTTGAAAAACAACCTACGTGAATGACTAACAGTTTTTTTTGATGGAAACATAAACTGGAATCAAAACAAGAAAAGAGGAGTTAAAGAAGCTTAGAACTAAACCTAGAGATTCTTAGGCAACAGTCTAACTTCATCCAGCTCCATTGATTTTGTACTGAATATATGGCCAAAGCCTCTGCTGGCTGATTTGCCTCTCTCCAAATTAATCTCAACATCCAATCATGGTGGTTGTCCAATAAGCTTGAACATTCATTAAAACATTGAACAGCTTCTTGAGGAAACATACATCTTCGATCCAAAGAGTTGACAAAAACGCTGCAAACGGTTTCAAATAAAACTTAATCCTTGCTCTGTACGATAAAACAAAGCCTCCTGCATCCCTAACAATCACTCCGCAAGCCCCGGACCCCGAAACATAGTCAAAAGGTGGGAGAGAGTCCATGACTCGCTCCTTCGACGTGGGTGCTCCTTCAAAGAGAGCACTCATAAAAAAGCATCTCAAAATTTGCCGCCGACATGGCAAATCAAATTCCATGAAAAGAGATCGGAGAGAAACAAAAGATAAGAGAAAACAATAGAAAGGGAAGGAAAAAACAAAAAATATAATGAAAGCTTCCTCAAAGAGGGAGGAAAATGGTCCCAAAAATTCTTTCCGACGAAAGGCGAGAGAGAATCGGCAGAGAGAACACCCTACAAAGAGGGTTTCTATCGCCTACGTGAATGACTAACAGTTAAATAACGATTTTAACTGATTTGACAATTAGACGATGTAGTTTTCCAAATCTAGCAGAAACCAAACGTCATCGTTTTAAGGTAATGGCAGCCATATGTTAACGACTTCGCGCTAAAAGCATGAGCTGAGTACAGCATTTTATTTTAAAGAGTAATTTAGGCATCATTGAATGTCTGATTGATAATGATACAAGTAAACTTGCTGTTGAAAAAGAGGCCTTTGTTCGATCCAAGTAGTCCGGCAGTATATAGCCTTGAACCATCGTCTGTCAAAGTTTAGAATGCGCAAGCCATCGGTTGAGCATTTCAAAGCAAGGCTTCGGCTTGTACTCAGGGACAATGTGACCAGCACCCTGCGTAAAAAATTTCACTACTAAAACAATGTCACTTTTGAAGCTCATTTAGATTTGAATTGAATTTGCCAACCTTTATGGTCGCATAGGTTAATTCATAGGTGTCTTGATACTTAAATGTTGTTGTATATCTGAAAAAACATGTAACAAACCTGTGATGATAATATATGAAAGTATGGAACTAAAACAAATACACTAATGAGTTAGGATTAGGACTAACCCGACTGCTTGATCGAGGACCATCCACGGCCTCCATCGATCACTTACTGTCAAATTTAGTGATGCAATCCATTTTGTTGTTGAAATACGTGGAACCCTTGTGTCATAGTCACCACTGCATTTCAAAAACTACAGTTAGCTGAAGAAAAAACATCAAAAGGAACCTGAACACAATATATATAACTAATAGTCTTGTTATGCAGACCTGTAAATTATCGCGCGATATCCTGTTTTAAAAAAACTCCGATGATAGTCCACCACATTTTTAAGGATCATAAGCGGGTAGCCTTCCTTAAGGGTCACATTACACCTGTGCCATATGTTTTTCATATCCTATACAATATAATCTATTTTCGATCAAACAGACAACTTTTTAGTTACTAAATATCAACTAAAATGAAGAGAACTTACTGTTCGAACATGTAGAGCTTCCATCACTGCAGGATCATTTGCCCATATATTCGACGGAACGTAGTTATAGTTCTGCAAGAGAATTCATGAGATACTTCATTTCATATAGTTAAATGAGTTATCTCATTAGAAATTTTTCCTGCACATAAAAACTCACTCTGCACCATGGCTTTCTTCCTTGGAAAACATCTATAACTTCTTCGATAGAAACATATCTACCCTTCAGAGTCCTATTGAGTACAAAATCGGTTGATCCACACATTGGCTCAAGAACATGGTCTTTACAAAGTACTTCTATGCACTGCATATGAACAAGTTAATAATGAAATCAACAAGTTGTCTGAATTTTAAATGATGTAAAGACTTTAGACTCACCTTTGTAATATCTTGCTGATTTTGGAGACATAATGCACTTTTTATGTTAGGTTGCAGATACTCCTCGCTGCAGGTTTCTTTGAATGACTTTTAAAATGCAGTGATGTAAATTGTTAAACAAAGAAAACACAAATACTCGTGAAATAATAAAACTGCTAAAAACACACTATGCCGTGCTATGTACTTTCTGAATCACCTCATATAACTCATCTGATATAAATCCTAAACGGTTGGCGAAGGGGACTAACATACTGATTTCCATAAGTTTATCAGTTAAAGGATTCCCAAGAATATAACCCTGAAATAAACAGAGATATATAAGCATAGTTAGATCAAATCGACGTTAAGAAAGTATTCTCATAGCAGTTATAAGTTACCTGTAGGTTCATTTTCAGAGCTTGTTTCTTCTTTTGGTCTGCGAAAGTATAGCAGCTTATGTAACTTTTTAATCTTCAAAACTGCAAATGGGACTGTAACAATCGGTAACTAACCTTCATGTATATTATGGACGATAAGTGGAACTATTTTCCCAGAATATGAACTTCCACCGATATAAAGCGGGTTATTTGCAAACTTCGGATGATCTAAAAGCCACTGCAGATTGAATGTAATAAAATGGTACAAACATTTTCTCAGTAAGAAAAATAATAATTAGCTGTGTTTATTTTGCACCTTCTGTAAAAACTGATAGTTAGCATCTGCAGTTTCGAAATCATCTTTGACATGATAGTCTTGATCAGTTTCTGAATACGAGAATCCAGTCCCGACAGGAGCATCGAGATATATCATATTTGCTACCTAAGGTTTTACACAATGAGAAAAACTGTAACCTGCAAAGAAAAGAATTAGTACAACATTTCTTTTCGACTAGGTATATGTACCTGTGTTAGTGAGTCAGGATTCGATATGAATGTTGGAAGACTCCCATTAAAAGCCTTGTAATCAAACATAAAAGGACCTGATCAACAAACCGCTGTCAGGTTTTATTTGACTAGATATATAAGCATTTGGATGAATAATCTTACCGTGTTCGAAGAAAAGCCCGTAGAGACCAGAGCATCCCGGACCTCCGACGAGCCAGAGAATCAAAGGATCCTTCATTGGATCTCTCTGAGATTCAACAAAGTAGTAAAACAGCTGAACTTTTTCGTTGCCCAACTCCCACATATCTGAAACACATCATTGTCTCTTGAAGTTTAGAATGTCACGAAAATATTATACATTTTCAAAAGGATTGAGCAGAGAACATACCCGGTTTCGAGATTAATAGGAAGTTCTCCTGAAAAGCCGGGAAGCCGACGTATCAAGCTGGCTCCATCAGCTTTAAAGCTCAGTAGAAGGATTAAGAATGCGTGCATACATGGTCTGTGAAACATGATCAGATTGGTTAGTTTCTGATACATTTTCTCAGCTAGTTGTAATGATTGATGGTTGATGAGAAGCAACCTTGAATGTATAAGATTTATATATACAAAGGTTGTATCAAGTGGGTCCGTCTATTTTAATGAATTCGTCGCTTTAACAAATAAAGAATTTAGGTAAGATCGAATGATTTTTTATATCAATTGTTGGATTAAATTAATATGTAGTTGAGATTAAAATTGAATTTTATATATTGGGCGGTTAGATTTGCAAAAAACTAAGATTGATGGTTATTTTTTAAATCAAATCTCATCGTTAGATTATAGTATTCAATTATTGAGATCATATCTCACTATTTCACATATATTTATTCATCCTAAAAACTTACTCCATGTGAAATTATTCATTTATAGACAATATGAGGTTTAAATGTACACAGTATACTGCTGGCTCTCACCCAATTGTCATATTCACTGTACGATCGTCGATTAAGTTTTTTCACAACATTGCATCGATAATGATTGACATTGAGACGACGGACTTTTAAAAAAGTGATGCAAAACCAAACGTTGTCGTTTTCTCATAATTTAACGTCTGATTGGTAAAGAGACAAAGAGAGCTTTGTTTGATCCAAGCAGTCCGGCAGAATAGCCTCGAAGCGTCTGTCAAAGTATATGAGTATATCAATATGTCGGTGGAACAAAGGGAACCACAAAGATTACCCTGCTGTTTGATTGAGGACCATCCATGGACTCCATGGATCACTTACTGTCAAATTTAGTGATGCTATCCACTTTAATGTAGAAGTATATGGAACTTCCGTGTCATGGTCACCACTGCATTTCAAACACGATAGTTTGCTGAGGATGAAACGTCTAGAAAAGGTATTTGGAACAAAAACATGTGGCTAATAGACTTGTTATGCGGACCTGTAAATTAACACACGGTTTCCTGTTTTGAAGAAACTTCGATGATAATCCACCACATTTGTAACGATCTTAGTTGGGTAGTTCTCTGAAAGGGTCTGATTGCATCTCTTCCATATGTTTTTCATATCCTATACAATACGTATATTCGATCAAACAGACAACTTGTTAGTTGTACATTTCTGAATTTGGTCACCGAATACAAACAGCAAAACAAATAGAAATCACTTTACGAACATGTAGAGCTTCCTTCACTCCAGGATCATTAGCCCATATATTGGATAACACATAATTGTAGAACTATAAGAGCGTCAATGAGATAGTTAGTTTCATATAGTTGAATGAGTTATCTCCTTTGAAATATTTGTTGCACACAAAACTTACCCTACATCGTGGCTTTCTCCCTTGGAAAACTTCTTAACGTCTTCGACAGAAACATAAGTACCCTTCTGAGTCCTATCGAGTGTAAAATGGCTTGGTCCACAATATGGCTCAAGAACGTGTTTTTAAAAAATTACTTCTCTGCACTTCATTCAAACAAGTAATGATGAATCTACCGGTTCTGTGCGATTAAAATCAGGTAAAGCATGTAGACTCACCTTTTTAATATCTTGTTGATCTTTGAGACATACAACGCTTTTAATGTCAGGTTGCAGATACTCATCGCCACAGTTTACTTTGAATGACTTTGAAAATGCAGTGATGTAATTTATTGAACATAAAAAATTCTCCTTAAGTAAATGAACGATTGAATCACCTCATATAATTAATCTGATATTAATCCTAATCTGTGGGCGATGGGGGCTTGCATACTGTTTCTCAATAACTCTATCAGTTTTGGGGCTCCCGAGAATATAACCCTGACCTGACATAGGCATTGACACACCTAGTTTGATTAAACCAAACATACGTAAGTATTACTGAAAATTCTGTAACCGTCCAAGGGATCTCAGTATGTATTGCTACTATTGAAAATAAATCTAAAGCAAAAGTGATTAAATATTCGACCAATATTCATAGCAGTATAAGTTACCTGTAGGTTCATTTCCGGAGCTTGTTTTTTCTTCTGACCTGTGAAAAATTAGTAGCTCATAAACCTTTCGAATCCTTACAACTTTGTGTAGTAAATCAATTAGCTTGGCTTGTTTCTTGCTGACCTGTATGTATATTATGGACGAGAATCGGAACTATCTTTCCAGAATATGAACTTCCGCCGATATAAAGTGAATTATTCAGAAATTCCGGATGATCTAAAAGCCACTACAGATCAAAAATAATAAAAATCATATAAATTTCAAATTAATTGGGTATATTCACTTTGACGAGCTGAAGCCACCTTTCGTAAAAACTGATAGTTAGCATCTGCAGCGTGAACATCATCGTTGATAAAATAGTCTTGATCAGTTTCTGAATATGACAATCCAGTCCCGACTGGTGCATCGAGATATATCATATTTGCTACCTGATGTTACACAATGAGCAAACTGTAACTTGCAAAGAAAAGAAATACAACAACATAAGTGATCGATCATATATATTGGATCATTTATAAGGTCATGTTATATATGTACCTGCGTCAGGGAGTCAGGATTCAATAACAATGTTGGAAGACTCCCATTAAACCCCTTATAATCAAACAGAAAAGGACCTGATAGACCAGAGCATCCCGGACCTCCAGTGAGCCAAAGAATCAAAGGATCCTTCATTGGATCTCTCCGAGATTCAACAAAATAGTAGAATAGTTTAACCTTTTCGTACTCCCCAACTCCCACATATCTGAAACACATACGACATATCACTCTCTTACAAAACTTAATATTAATATTAAGAGCAGTGGCGGAACCAGGGGGGCGGAGGGGGCTGGAGCCCCGGCGAGGAAAATTTTTTTTTTTTTTACTAGGTATAGTTTATCATAATTTGATTTGGAGCCCCGGGTAAAGTAATTATTTGAGCCCCGGCTGAAAAAATTATCAGAGCCCCGGCTAAAAAAATTATTTGAGCCCCCCTAAAAAAATTATTTTGAGCCCCCTCTAAAATTATTTGCAGATAGCTCGTACCTCCTAAGCTTTTGAGCCCCGGCGAATATTTCGTCCTGGTTCCGCCACTGATTAAGAGCCTCACAAAAATACTCAAAAACTAACTACAATTTGAAATATACGTTTTAATACTACTTGTGCAGAACATACCCCGTTTCGAGTTTAAAAGGAAGTTCTCCTGAGAAGCTGGGCAGCCTACGTACCAAGCTGGCTCCATAACCTCCAAAGCTCAATAAAAGGATTAAGAACGTCACGACGCATTGTTTCTGAAACATGATCAGATTGGTTAGTTTCTGATAAATTGGCTAAGGTAGTTGTAATGGTTGAGAATCACCAAAGTTAGCCAATCAGATACGGGTGGATGTGGATTTTAACTAGGTTAGATGTACACTGGTGGAAATGGAAAACATTGACATATTTCTTAAGCAGTTGTTGATACAAGTGAATCAGTTGTCGGTGCATGCAATCCAAGTTTTCTATTTTCAATCATTTGATGCTAAAAACATTGTTGAGTTCATCTAAAGCTAAATCCATAGAGGAGTTCAAAGGAGGAGATAATGGCATGGTGGATAAAATTCAGAAATTAAAATCGAGAAAAAAAACACTCAGTTAAGGAAACAGAAATAGGAAGAGATACCTGAAACATGTTGACTTTTTGTGTCCCTGTTGATTTCAATTTCGATGTGAAAGTATGTATGCAAGCACCTGAAGAGGTGAATCGATGAAAAAAGAAGAAGAATTAGCTAAGGGGTGGTGGGTGTGGTTCATTCGATTTTAATTGGTGTTTGGTGTTGGGCGGCTTGAAACTTGAAAATGTGCAAAAGAGTAAAGGTAAAGAAAGACAAGACAAGACACATGTTGCATGTTATGTTTTTTTTCTTCATAGAGCTTATCATGACTTAGGATCTTATTAACCATCATTAACACTTAAGTAGTTTCAATACAGTAAGATCCATTTATATAAAAAAAGTACTACTACAGTAATGTCCATAACACTCCACCTAATTTTCAATGCAAATCGGTCTGTGTTCCAGACATGGTCTGACTTTTGAAATCTAGGCTGTCCGAATTCCAATCCAACTAGAAGATAATAATAGCTCAACTGAAGGAATTGATCATCACTTAATTATCGATGCTTAACATTGTGAATCAAAATGTCACGGATGACATTTTTCTTGTAAGTAATGATGCGATGTGTTCATAGAAGACATGATCTAATCAGCCCACAAAATTTTCATCACCAATCAGACACCTCCGATCATCAACTACCTTCAGATTCACGCAAGTCATTTAAACTTTAATGATTTATAGGGTTTCGGTGTATACCGAGCTCAAAATGACTAAAATATCCTTACTTTTAGAATAAACAATTAACTACCGTTAAGAGGGAAGACCTAAACATTAATGACTGAACATAAGGGTATTTTTGTCAAATAGCTGGCGCTTTAGCAATTTCAATTTAAACATTATCCTTAATTTTATGTTCACCTAAATTTGATAAATTTCCACGTTACAAGTTACACGACTTCTATTCCTTTCCGCATGTGAACACCCTGACCCCAAAAGTCAACAATCCCCATCGAGAATAAGTCATCATATAATTAACCAATCAAAATATGCCACGTCAAAAATGCACATATAAATCCCAACACCGGCGTCGCACCAGATTACAAATAGTCATCTCCACTCTTCTTAAATCAACCTTCCTCTGTTTTCATTCCACCATCTCTGAAACGAATCCCAACTCATCAAAATGGAAAACTACTCATACAGCGGCGCTGCTTCATACCCAGATTCCGGCGACTCATCCCCACGCTCACGCGAAATCGATTTTGAAAACCCACCACCATGGGAAGACCAATCAACCCAACCTCCACCAAATTACAAAGTTAAACTTATGTGTAGCTACGGCGGTAGTATCACTCCAAGACCTCACGACAACCAATTATCATACGTAGGAGGTGAAACCAAGATCCTCTCCGTTGAAAGAAACATAAAGTTCGCACCTTTCGTATCAAAGTTATCAGCTTTATGCGATACTGATGTTTGTTTCAAATACCAACTTCCTGGTGAAGATCTTGACGCGTTGATTTCGGTTACTAATGATGATGATTTAGAGCATATGATGCATGAGTATGATCGATTGTTTCGTGGGTTAGCGAAGCCGGCGAGGTTGAGATTGTTTTTATTTGCAGTTAACGGAAGAAGTGAAACAGAGCGTCCAAGTTCGACAGAGCCGAAGTCGGATCGGGAGAGATTCGTTGAGGCTTTGAATTCGGGTCCGAATTCTGTTGATGGGTCTTCACCTCCAGCTTCTGTTCTTCGCGGGACTAGTAACGTTGACTATCTATTCGCGTCGGAGAAGGGTGTCTCTCCGCCTCCGTTGCAGCATCCGGTTGCTGCGGTGCCGGTGATTCAACCTGAAATTCGGGTTAGGATGAACGGGTTGTCGGGTCGGATCCGGGTGAGTTACAAAGGAGGATTCAGGAGCTGCAGAGGATGCAAATTGGGAAGGAACAGTTGCATCAAAACGCTGCGTATTATCAACAGCAGCCGAACAGAGCTGCTGACGTCATCAGTCACAACAATGGTGGCAATGGTAATGTCAATGTGACGTCATCGCCGGCATACGCCGGAGACTTTTACAAAATACCTGAACAGAAAATGCACGTTCAGAATCTCCAGCCAGGTTACTGGCCGGAGAATAAACAGATTCCCGTCAGTGTGGGTATTAACAATGGCAGTAACGGATATATTAATCCGCCACTCCCGCAACAACAACATCTACAAACACCACAACAAGGTTACATAGTCCCACCAGCACCAGGACAAGGAACTGTATACCACACGCCGGTACGCGCTCAGAATCCAACTCCAACGACACAAGGCTTCTACGCGCCACCACCTCAGCAACCGCAACAACAACAGCTGTACCGTGAACAGCCACCGCAACAACAGCAGATGTATAACGTGGTACCTCAGCAACAAGCACCGCCGCCACCACAGCCGAAGATAGTGCAAGCGTATCCGCCACCAGACATGGTGAGGCAGAACATGGCTGAGAGTGTTGGCGGTGGATATGCGCAAGTGGCGTATGATAGTACTGGAAGACAAGTTTACTATACTGCCCCTGGCGGATTAGTACAACCACCGCAACCAGTGTATCATCCGCAGCAAATGGGGATTGGGGTGAATCCTGGTCAAGAGGGTAAAACTGTCATTACAAAAATTCCATGAACTTGCTTTTCCCTTTTTGGAATATTAAGGTAATGACTATAAATATGTAATGTTTTTAGTATTTTCTTATTTATGAGTTGAGAAAGGTGAGGTGAAAAAGAGCTTGAGTTGGGCATGTTGCATCATGTAGTAATCATATTTTTAATGCAAACTTTCTTTTCACAAAATCATCGAATTTTTGTGAAAGAATGATATTTTACGTGCGAAATTGAACCGACAACCACTAGACTAGCATCTGATTAATATCAGTTTTTGCTTACATATGAACATATTTATTATTTATTTACATTTTGAGCTTGCTTATAATTCACTCGAGTTCATAATTGAAATCGTGAAATGGGAAAGTAATTATTCATACATAATTTTATGCAAAGGACATTCTTTGACTTTTAAAAGAGCCCTAAAATTTAGGGCAGATAAGGGGCAGCTGTCGTCTGAGGATTTGGGGGTTAAACGTGCGTGTTAACATTAAAGATTGATCAGCAGTGAGCCATGCAGCAAATTTCCACAACATAACAAAACACTTTAAGTAAATGGGAAGCAAACATGGACCAACCACTTTAGTTTAGGGTTTTGAAAAGAAATTTTGATGTGGGGCCCTCAGATGGAGAAATTGTATGTGTCTGCCATTTATTTCAGGACACGTATATGTAAACACACATTGATGACTGATGATGTGTAGCAGATTGAATGGAGAGATTTGAGTAGTCCATAATTGAGAAAGGACTTAGGAGTGACACATTGTGGAATTCAGATATTGTGACGCCAATAAATGATCTTAGGTAGCAGTTGTTTGGTTTTGACTTGGTCATCTCATTCTACAAGTTATTGTATTACATGAAGTCATGAGTCTACGATGATATGTAAGAGTCTGATTAGTGTCATCGGACATGTTTAAGGTGATTTTAGCAGCTAGATGCGTCAACCCACTTGATGTTATCTTGGAAGATTGGCAATTTGGCATATTGAAATGAACAACAGAATCTCACTTTAGGTCCCCAAGATGAAATCTGATACCACTAGTTAAAGTTTCATCTACTAGTTAATATTCAAACTCCAATTAATGCAACTCTGGAATCGAATAAGTTTTAGAGGTCCAACAAGTGTGAATTACATATTTAACCTTCCAGTCAAATTGACTAATTGGATTGGTTGGGCTTTTAGATTAGCTTTCAAATATGATGCATAGGCCCATAAGCAGCCCAAATAAGGCCGTTGAAACCACTAGTGAGACATCTCTTTTATTACGTGACGTAAAAGTTATTTGTTGTGAGTCAAAATTAAGTAGTTTTAATAATGAGTTAATTCAAAACTACGTAAGCTTATAGTAAAAAACGTCAAAACGTCAAAACGATGTCATTTTTGTATTCACAGCAAAGCAGTGCAGTATCGGATCATATTCCCTTTTATTACCAAATCTGGTACATGATGTAAAAAAATTGATCTAATAGAAACCTACTAAAACGATGTTCCACACTTGGGATTGGGAATGAAGCTTCTACGTACAAAGCAAAAGCTCGATTTCCAACTACATTCATTTATAGCACTCACAGTTATGGGGAACTACTTGCTTTTTCCAAACTACTGATACAGCTAGCAGGTAGCAGCCACTCCATTCCAACATCATTACATGATCATCATATACCTACCAAGTGTTTTCTAGTTTTTCATTGTAAGGGTTGAGATTTGAGAAGCTGCTGATCCAAAAAATGGGTGAACAACCAACCAACTATGCTCCCCAAGGTAACAAACACTAGGGTTTCAGTCTCATGTTCTACACTTATACCTTATATATGTTTCACATTGTTTTTCTTGTTGAGTTTAGCCCAGTATATTCCACAACCTGTAGTTGGTGTTCCTTATAATCCACCAGACACTTCAAACTACAACGCCAATAAATGATCTTAGGCAGCAGTTGTTTGGTTTTGACTTGGTCATCTCTTCATCTCATTCTACAAGTCATTGCACATGAAGTCATGAGTCTACGCTGATATGTAACAGTAAGATTAGTATCATCACAGGACATGTTTAAAGTGATTTTAGCAGCCAGATGCGTCAACCCGCCTGATATTATCTTGGAATCCCACTTAAGGTCCCCAAGAAGAAATCTGATACCACAACTAGCTAAAGTTTCATCAACTAGTTAAGTTTCAAACTCCAATCAATGCAACTCTGGAATCGAATCAGTTGAAGAGGTCCAACAAGTGTTAAGAATTACATATTTAACCTTCCGAGTCAAATTGCCTAATTGGATTGGTTGGGCTTTTAGATTAGCTTTTAAATATGATGCATAGGCCCATAAGCAGCCCAAATAAGGCCGTTGAAACCACTAGTGAAACGGAAGCAGATCGAGTGCTGCACTGCTAAATGCTGCCAGCAATCGAAACGACGTAGTTTAATTTATTCAATAAAGTTGTGTCATTTTGATTTATTATTTGTATTGATTTAAGTTTAGGTCACGTGCTCTCTCTAATCCCCTTCTAAATCCTTTAACGCCGTTGCGATTGCAGACGGTGAAACTCTCGGTGATTCGATCCTCAAATTTGGAATCAATTCCAAATTCCTATCTCTATTCCATTCGAATCTCGTTTGCGCAGTCCATCCCAAAGCTAATGAAAGTATGTTTCAAATTTGCTTCTATCATCTAGTTATATATGTTTCTTCTTGCTCTTTGATGGTTTAAATTAATTATTTCCGCTTCAGCTCAACTTATTGTATTGGAAATTTGTAATAGTTTTGTTCAGAAATATTCTGAATGCTACTCTTTGAAACTGACCGGGAGTTGCATGCTTCTCGAAAGATGTCTAGACTATAATTTTCGATATGGCTTGGAATAAGTCTATAAGCAGAGTATTTATTTGTGAAATGAGGATGATGAAATACTTGTATCTGTGAAACTCCACTAATATCGATTATCCAAATCCGATTATCCAAGCCACAATTTTGAAAGAAAACAGTCCCAAGTCCGACTTTCCAAGCCACAATTAGCCGCGATTTTGAAAGAAAACGATCCCAAATCCAATTATCCAAGCCCCAATTTTGAAAAAACACAATCCCAAATCCGATTATCCAAGCCCCAATTTCGAAAGAAAACGATCCCAAATCCGATTATCCAAACCCCAATTTGAAAGAAAACCATCCCAAATCCGATCATCCAAACCCCAATTTTGAAAGAAAACCATCCCAAATCCGATTATCCAAACACCCAATTTTGAAAGAAAACCACCCCAAATCCGATCATCCAAACCCCAATTTTGAAAGAAAACCACCCCAAATCCGATTAAGGAAAAAAAGCTTACAATACGAATACGACGTTCGTCACCGTTGCCTCTCTCGCCCCTCAAGATCCAAATCATATTGCGCTGATCATGATAACTGTCCAAATCTGTACTTACAGAAATTCTAATTCGTTTGATGACGTCATAATTACTCTAATCACATTATGACGTTAATAACGCTAACTGCTGTCCTAATAGCTTACGAATGACGTCATAAATCTGGCCTTTTAATTTTTAGTTTTATTTTTTTACTCCCATCAACGGTCAATTTGAAAATAAAAATGCTTACGGATGACGTCATAATGTGGCCTTCGAAATTTTGATCATATTTATTGCCTTAATTCCCAAATTGACCTTCCCAGAAAACATATTCAGAACCTGCAAACAATACATCTTCAGAACCTGCAAACAACACATCTTCAGAACATATTTACCAACAATAAATGCACTTCATCAAACAACATTTGCATTGTTCAAATCCTCATCAGCTCCAGATGATCCCATCCCTACACAAACCATCCATCAGTGTCTTAAAAGACAACATACAAGGCATACTGGCTTGCTCAGCATATCAAACATTGAATATAAGCGTAGGAAAACTAGTCAGCTCACCCTTCAATGAATGATCTTTCACATAATTACATGCTTGTATAGTTGCGACTCCATTCATGCAAATGAGGAACAAGTCCAGCTATACCATCAAAGAGCAAAAATTATCACTCCACAGGCTCTGAAATTAGTAGCGTACCTCATCTATTGGCTTAATACTCAAATACACATGAATGCAATCCAAGCGCAAAATTCTCAGGCTTTCCATTTTTAGCATAGAATCAGAGGAATGCCTCAACGACATTAGTAGCGTACCTCATTTATTAGTACCTTTAGTTCATTCCACAGCACTGAAATTCTCGAACGCAGTTCAGCAAAATTTACCAAGCTTGTATTTAATTTTAGGAATACCATTTTCAACTACAATGTATCAAAGTGAAGACAATACCACACTTACCAAGCTTAAACTTTATTGTTCATTGAACTATCCCACTTCCTCAAATTCTCAATCAGCCCCAGAGCTTCATTTTGTCGCCCATTTCTGCATAAATCATTTACCAATGTCTTATTAGTCAACATACACATCATTTTACCACAGATCAACACCATATATAAGTATTAATAGTTGCACAAACTCCTCCCTTATCTCCTTATAATACTCTGTAGCATGCTGCCAATCCACTAAATCAAGTAATCTCTGTACACTGTGTAGCATAATCTGCATACTCTGTAGCATAATGCCAATGAGCAAGTAATCTCTGTAAGAACTAGCATACTATGTAGCATGCTGCCAATGAGCAAGTAATCTCTTTACACTGTGTACATGCTGCCAATCCACTAAATCAACATGAATAATCAACATTTTCAAGTAAGAACACATGCCCAGATTCTTACAATATTGTAAAACTTATAATATAATCAGAAGCCTTACCATGGCAACTTCAACAGTGAATACTTGGACACCAACCGTGAATGAACTAACTTGAAAACATCCATTCGTGAACAGCGGCAAACTGGAACCATGAAAGTATATATCCCACTTATATAAGCGTCAACACCCACTAACTAGACTATGGAGTATGGATACCATTTATATTTTCTGTAACATCCAACAAAACATGAAATAAAAAAGAGTCAAATGTCAAAAGGTCGGAGATTTGACACAACATATTGAAGCCAATTTATTGGCCATTTCTATTTGACATCAATATCTGCGAACATGATGCACTGCAACCATAACAAGGTTATTGAAACACCAAACTCCTGTCAAAAGAGAAAGTCTTGCATTATGACCAAACCCATTCTGAAGTTCCCAAGATTATCGGGAACTAATTTCATGCCTCTAATTTTTTCATTCAATGCCAAAGTTCACTCGGCTTTGTTTTCCTTGATTTGGTTTTTTGCAAGTTTCCTTTCCTTTCCAAAAGCTCCCTTCTTTTATTCCTTTCTAGTTTTTTGACTTCAAGTTTTAGAATTATGATGGGGAACATCTCTCACAAAATTTATCAAGTAAATGTAAAAGTGGGGCGAATGTATCTGTCAAGCAACCCAATTTCTATGTATCACGATTTTGTTTTCAACTTCAAAGACCACTGGTACCACCCAATGAACTGTGAAGTGAAAACCATGCGGAATCTTTCAACATATTTCGATTGGGCTGGAGTAATGGAATCACCCGTCTGCCAGCCAAACCAAAATACAAGAAAGCAAACCGTTTACACAATCCCCAAGCATGACAATCAACACACCCCACCTTGAATTTATTTCAAACAACCCCATCATAATATGTTTAAAACTTGAAAACAAAAAACCTTATTTCAAAAGCCTCAATTCCAAAAGCAGCAGAACCCAATCCGATTAAGGCATAAGCCCTAGTTTTTCAAATATCCAATCATATTGTTTAAATCTTGAAAACAAAGCACGCAATACAAATCCCACCTTATTTCAAAAGCCTCATTCCAAAAGAAAGACCCAAATCTGATCAAGGCATAAGCCCTAATAAACCATTATGGAGTTCCCAAGATTATCAGGAAACTAATTTCATACCTCTAAAATTTTCCATCCCCTGCCAAAATTTCGTTTCCTTTCTAGTTTTTTGACTTTAAGTTTTAGAATTATGATGGGGAACATCTCTCACAATATTCATCAAGTAAATGTAAAAGTGGGGCGAATGTATCTGTCAAGCAACCCAATTTCTATGTATCACGAATTTGTTTTCAACTTCAAAGACCACTGGTACCACCCAATGAACTGAGAAGTGAAAACCATACGGAATCTTTCAATATATTTCGATTGGGCTGGAGTAATAGAATCACCCGTCTGCCAGCCAAACCAAAATACAAGAAAGCAAACCGTTTACACAATCCCCAAGCATGACAATCAACACACCCCACCTTGAATTTATTTCAAACAACCCCATCATAATATGTTTAAAACTTGAAAACAAAAACCTTATTTCAAAAGCCTCAATTCCAAAAGCAGCAGAACCCAATACGATTAAGGCATAAGCCCTAGTTTCTCAAATATCCAATCATATTGTTTAAATCTTGAAAACAAAGCACGCAATACAAATCCCACCTTATTTCAAAAGCCTCATTCCAAAAGAAAGACCCAAATCTGATTAAGGCATAAGCCCTAATAAACCATAATGGAGTTCCCAAGATTATCAGGAAACTAATTTCATACCTCTAAAATTTTCCATCCCCTGCCAAAATTTCGTTTCCTTTCTAGTTTTTTGACTTCAAGTTTTAGAATTATGATGGGGAACATCTCTCACAATATTTATCAAGTAAATGTAAAAGTGGGGCGAATGTATCTGTCAAGCAACCCAATTTCTATGTATGACGAATTTGTTTTCAACTTCAAAGACCACTGGTACCACCCAATGAACTGAGAAGTGAAAACCATGCGGAATCTTTCAACATATTTCGATTGGGCTGGAGTAAAGGAATCACCCATTTGCCAGCGAAACCAAAATACAAGAAAGAAAACCGTTTACACAATCCCCAAACATGACAATCAACACACCCCACCTTGAATTTATTTCAAACAACCCCATCATAATATGTTTAAAACTTGAAAACAAAAAACCTTATTTCAAAAGCCTCAATTCCAAAAGCAGCATAACCCAATCCGATTAAGGCATAAGCCCCAATTTTTCAAATATCCAATCATATTGTTTAAATCTTGAAAACAAAGCACGCAATACAAATTCCACCTTATTTCAAAAGCCTCAGTTCCAAACGAATATACCCAAATCTGATTAAGGCATAAACCCTAATTTTTCATGCATCCCCATTTCAAAGTTTGAATCTTGAAAACAAAGCACACAAACAAATCCCACGTTATTTCAAAACCCTCAATTTCAAAATAAGTTAAACCCAATCCGATTAAGGCATAAGCCCTAGTTATTCAAGTATCCAATCATATTGTTTGAATCTTGAAAACAAAACACGCAATAGGAACCCCACCTTATTTGACAAGCCTCAATTCCAAAAAATAGAATACAAATCCGATTACCGCATAAAAACCCTAATTTTTTCAAGTATCCCCAATTTCCAACGATAAACACCCAAATTATGCCAATCGAATCAACAAGCAAACCAACGAAAAGGCACGCAATAAGAACAGCTTTACTTACAAAACCCCGGCGTTCGTCGCCGGCCATCTCACGCTCCTCCAGATCCGAATTCTATCGCACTGCTCAATGAAACGGTCTGTAGTCTTATTTATAGCAATTTAAAAATACTTGACGTCATAATTACGCTATAATTTTTTGACGTTAAAATTAAGCTAACCCCTAAGACAGTGTAATATATCTGACGTCATATTTAAGCTAAAAATTGTGTTAAATTATAGCTAACCGTTAAGTCGGTGTAATATAGTGACGTCATAATTGAGCTATAACTTTTGACGTTAAAATAAAACTAACCCTTAAGACGGTGAAATATATATGACGACATATTTAAGCTAAAAAAATTGCGTTAAATAAAAGCTAATTATAGTCTTATAGATGACGTCATAATTGAGCTATAACTTTTGACATTAAAATTAAATCTGACCGTTAAGATATTGTAATTTAGTGATAAAATAGACAGTGTAATTTTAGATGACGTCATAATTAAGGTATAATTTTTTAGCGTTAAAATAAAGCTAATCGTTATATAATGTAGATGACGTTATAACTCATAAGTTTTTCATATTAATGTGATTTTATTAGAATTTGAATATTTCAGTAAAATTTCTTAACTATTTACTAAACTACCCCAAATGTTTATAAACTTACATGTGCAACCCCCGACTCTTCACGATTTCAAAAAGTTGATCTAATAGAAACCTTACCTACTAAAATGATGTTCCACACTTAGGATTGGGAATGAAGCTTCTACGAAATAGCAAAAGCTCGATTTCCAACTACATTCATTTATAGCACTCACAGTTATAGGGTCAACTAGCTTTTTCCAAACTACTCATACAGCTAGCAGGTAGCAGCCACTCCATTCTAACATCATTACATGATCATCATATACCTACCAAGTGTTTTCTAGTTTTTCATTGCAAGGGTTGAGATTTGAGAAGCTGCTGATCTAAAAAATGGGTGAACAACCAACAAACTATGCTCCCCAAGGTAACAAACACTAGGGTTTCAGTCTCATGTTCTACACTTATATCTTATGTTTCACATTGTTTTTCTTGTTGAGTTTAGCCCAGTATATTCCAAAACCTGTAGTTGGTGTTCCTTATAATCCACCAGACACTTCAAACTACAGTGCTCCGGCAACCGTCTCGAGGGGTGGAGAAGCACCTTCCAAAGCAAAAGTCGGGTTTCTCCAGGGTTTGTAAGTGTAATTTACTTTCTTTCCATTTACACTAATTTATGGCAGCTAACAGATCCTTAACTATATGTATGAGATCATTCCATCATCCTGTATGTGACTTTCAGATATTGTTGGATTGTTTTCTAGTTTTACCGCCTTGTGTTGCTGTTGCTGCATCGAAGGCTGCTGTTGCTGTAAACCTTCGGCCTGCTGCTGAGGTAACAGGGAACGTGCAAGCAGCAGGAAAAATGGCTACATATGCATCTTCCTAGTTCCAACTTGAGGATTTTATGAAGCAATATAAACTACTCTTTCATTCAAACTAGTCATTTGGTTGTGGAAATAATAATCATTCATTTTTAAAACATCATTTTGGAAATCTTGTTGTTTTTTTGATCAAAAAAAGGTATATTTCTCTGAACGATGCGATCATGATTACAAAGTGAACAAAAGATGAGATAAATCTGAGTGCCAAGAAACGTATTCATTATTGGAGATGAACCAAATAAAATCAGATAGCGAAAACTCTGCCTACTTGATAATAGGAACAGGAGCAAAAGTAATCTCTAAAAATACAACAGCATTTGACAGACCAATATAATTATTCTCCCACTGTCAAACCAAATCCAAACTTGTAGTCTTTCTTTCCGTGATCCACCTGCAACAATGAAATTTGAAAGCATTTGCACAACTTAATACCGTACGGGAGGATTAAACAACTAACAATTCTAGAATTACATATGATTACAAAAGATTGAAGTTTACTTACCTCAGCAGAAAGTATTAAATTGAGTCCCATGTTGAGTCTCTCTTCAAGATAAGCTGCTGCAACACCATTTGAGTCAAACTTGCCCCTAAGGCGACACTGCAAAGACAGTACAATCACAAGTCTAAATTTATGAATTGCTCCATTCACAAGCAATAAATAGAACTAAACAAGTTGAATCAAAATTGTGCAGAGGCCACAGGGGTAGTAAAACAGATGAAATGGTTTAGCTAACTTTATTTAGCTTTCTAAATTATAACTCTTAAGTTTGATACTATCAACTGCCAATCTGCCATATCACTGTGTGCACGCTAGAAATTCTAGAGATTACCTGACGAAGAATATAATCATATCCGACACTTGTTGTGACATCTTTAGAAAGATAATTGTACATGAAATCTGTTGCTAGAGACACCTGCATTTTAAAATAAAATATATAAATCAGTATTGCAGTCCAGGTATTAGCGATGAGACGCTAATAAAATTCAGGTATATAAAGCTTCCCACACTTGCCTTCTCAGACACCTTCTGAACATAACTAAGAGCAAGCATTCCCGTGCTGGCAATTTGACCAGTTGCAACCTACAAACAGGAATAAGAGTGAGAAAACCTAAATATTAGGTATTGCTTAAGTTTAGCTGATTGAAAAGCAAATTAAACTCCCAGATTATGCATCTAAAACTAGGAGTTTCAGCTACTAAAACACAGGCTAAAAATAGCTTACCACTTTAGGTGTATTGTAACGAGCAGCAAAGCCTACACCAGATTTGCGGTGCTGACCAGCCCAAAACACTTCACCTCCTAGGGATGTATGAGGAGTAACACTCTGAAAAGGACATAGTAAGGTTGGTTTATAAACTGAAACATTCAACTCACCATAACATAATGGATCAGTGTGGAGAAATTGTCACCTGTATATAATTAGCTCCGAGAAGGCCACCATTCCCCAACTGAAACTGGGTCCTATAATCTTTACCCTGAACATACATATTTGCCACCATTAATTATTTATCATAAAATTCAAATATAAAGAAGATGATATTCCTATAATCGTACAGACAAATGATATACAAAACCAATTAGTATTAACAAGTTAGAAAGAATGTTTTGTGCTATGATATTGAATGAGATATGCTGCATCACGCATAAAAAATTACACATGATGCAGTAAACATATTATATGCATTCAACATAAGCAGCAAGTTCATGAACATACCTCATAATCAAAACTAAACATGCCGTGGGACATGTGGGGCTCTTGTGTCAGCTGTAAGAGAAGAACATGTAAACCAATCAGTTTGTTCACTTTCACTTCAATGCATCAAACACATAAAATGTTACAAAAGTCACCTGTGCATTGGCCTTGAATGATAGAGAATCAGTCAGACTGCACCTCACTCTTGCATTTACCCTTCCATCAGTAAGCACCCTCCCAATAAGCATTAACTGAAACAATTTGGCTGCTTTATGCGAACAAATAAAAGAAATGACAATTTTGCTTCAGAAAGATCGTACCTTAGGGTCCAGGAAATTAGCTCCAAACTCATAGTGTGATGTGGGAATTTTGATAGTTTCAGCACCTTGAGAAGGAACTTCTGTTGGTCCCATAAACACACTAACAAAACAAACAAATGCAAAGTTATCAGCTGAAAATTGTAAATATTGCAAATTAAAACGTAAAATCAGAGCAACACACTTACCTGTGGCTAAGAGAAAATCTCTGATTGAGTCCTTTAGTGAAGTCAAACCTCATACCCTCAAACAACTCAGGCTTTAGCGAAACTGCAAACCATTCACCATAATCCAATATTAACAGCTACGGAGTAATCAAATCCACATAAAAGAAAGTTCTTTATAACTCAAAGTACAATACTTTCAACTCAATAAATCCCAAATTGAAAAATCCAACAACATAACAGAACCCCAAAATCCCAACAACATAACAACAAATCAATAATGCAACTAACGAAATGAAACTCACAGAAGGCTTCACGCTGAATTTCCTCATAAGCGACAGGGCGAGGGAGATTAAAGTAATCAACTTTCTCATCAGCGGCCTTGTCAGAAGCTGGCGGCGGAGTCGGTATGCCAAGCGGATGCGGTACGGCGCCAGACATATTTCGTAGCTCTCACTGCTCGATCCGATGTATGATTATCGACGAAAGTCGAATTTAGGGTTTTTCAAAAACCCTAATTAGAGATGAACCGAAGGAGGAAGCGGAGTGATGAGCAAGCGAAGGTTAGATTGGGACTAAGCGAGGGTTTTGCAGTTTGAGATAGAGTGATGTCGTTTTAACCAAAACGAATCATTTAAGCAACAACATTTTTATGTGATGAATTCAATTACAAATTAAACAGTCAGAAATAATAAGTAATGTAATTAAAAAAATAAATAAAAATAGGTTAAAAAGGATTTATCTAAACTCATGCAATATTTAATTATTAAGTTATTACACCTGTGATTTTTTATTTCCAATGAGTATTTATTAGACCTTGTTTTTAGTAATAATCTATTTACTTCATTTTCTAATTAATTAAAAAATAGTTAATATGGGTCAACTATGGTCAAACATTCTTCTTTGATTTTCACAACCTTTCAACTCTCGCCAGAATTATCAAACCGCGATCGGCTGAGTTGTCGAGCCGATCGAGCCCTTTCCGCCGTCATTGCTCTCGCCATTTCTGTGATTGAGTCTATTTTACTTCCCAGTAGCATCAGAAATGGAAGGCTTGTTCTCCAAGCTTCGGAACTTGGACGCTTATCCGAAAATCAATGATGATTTTTACAACCGGACCTTCTCCGGCGGCGTTCTTACCATCGCCTCATCCATCGTCATGCTTCTCCTCTTCTTCTCCGAGCTCAGTATGATTCATTTTCGGATGCGTTTTTATATTTTGTTTTTTGTGAATTTTGATTTTTCGCAATGCAATTAGGTTTTGGATTTCGATGGATTCCAACTTGGGTTTTGTGTGTGTTATTCTGTTAACGTGGAAAGTTTAGTTTTTTCTCTTTTTTCCGCGTTTTCGGTTTGCGGGCATCTTTTCCTAATGTCTATAGTTTTTTGTTATTTTTAGATTGGTTTGATTGTTGCCTGATTATATCTATTCTGAAGTTAGTACTGCTTGTACCCAAATGAGCTAAAACTCAGATACTTTTAGCATTGTTGACTATCAGTATTTTTTGTTGTTCAGGTTTGTACCTCGACACAGTGACAGAGACAGCTCTTAATGTAGACACATCCAGAGGCGAGACCTTGAAAATCTATGTAAGATGTGTATCTACTGTTCAATTAAATTGTAGTTTCATTTTTGAGTAATACCATTCTATAGTTGGGTTATATTCAACATCCATAATTTATATTGGTAATTTGGGTATGCAGCTCATAATTTCTGAGTTTTAGGGGTAGATGGTGATGATGTCTTGTGGGACTCAAATTTGATTTTACATGTTAGCAATACATGGCCACTGTTCTATTTCCTCTCTTTCCTTGAGCTGTATTTTTACAAATTATTGATCAATGCCATTTTCAATGATGATGTGAAGTTTGATGTAACTTTCCCCGCTATGCCATGCTCACTCCTGAGCGTAGATGCGATCGACATAAGTGGAGAACAACATCTAGATATAGTAAGTCATTTTCTAACTCCTACGTAATAATGGTACTACTAAATTGTTCCTTTACCACTTTTAAACTGCAGCGATTCGATTTCTAGTTTTAACATTTTTGCCTTGGCGCCTTGATTTTAGAGACATGATATAGTGAAGAAAAGAATTGATGCAAATGGCAATGTGATTGAGAGCATGCCAGGCGTCATTGGTGGGCCTAAGGTATGAAAATTGATACACGTATTTTGGAGACCCTACTGATATATGCTGTTTTCTTAATTGCCGTAGATAAAAAAGTGAACCTTGCTTTGTCATGAATATCCATGTAGATCGAGAAGCCTCTACAAAAGCATGGTGGCAGACTTGAACATAATGAAACATATTGTGGTTCTTGCTATGGTGCAGAATCGGTATGTTTGCTTCTGCTCTAGAAATGCCTTTTTATGAATCTTGGATTAGTAGTTGCATTGTGGATGCAATTTCCCCCTGCAATTATCCTCTTTGAAATGCAAGCTTACTCTGCCACCTCTTCACTTTGAATGTCTCTTAGTTGGAAGTAATTCTTAATTATATGCCGATGTTCCTTAGAGTTGAGCTGAAACCCTAGTTAAGAACTTGGTACTTCGTTAATCTACTTTAGATTGTCAATGCTGTTTTGGTAGGATGAGGCTATCTTCCTTGTCAAATAAGAGTAACAGTAACTTTTCTTGATACATAATCTTTTTTCACTCCATTTTATTAATTATAAAATATAAGAGATTCTGTTTTGTACTTTCTTTTTTATCTAGTCAGATGATCATTGTTGCAACTCATGTGAAGAAGTTCGTGATGCGTATTTGAAGAAAGGTTGGGCAGTGACTAATCCTGAATTGATTGACCAGGTTTGTCTCTTAATATTCTCTTGTATATTCAACCAGATAGTTGATAGGAATGGAAGCTAGTGTAAATCATTTGAAGCCTATGATTCATATTCCTTTGCGGCCTGATGCGCACTAGCAACAAACTTTTTAGCAACTAAGTCTGTTTTCGATAAGTGATTGGGTAGTTATTCACATTCAGGATTTAAAATTGGTTTTGCTGTTTGGTTCAGTGCGAGCGGGAAGGGTATGTCCAGAAGGTTAAAGAAGAAACTGGTGAAGGATGCAACATACATGGATTTCTGGAAGTTAATAAAGTGGCTGGGAACTTTCATTTTTCTCCTGGAAAAGGATTTCACCTGTCAAACTTCAATATATTTGACTTGCTACAATACCAGCCGGACCAGTACAATGTAAGAAGCGTTTTAAGTTAATCAGACCCAATTACAGAAATTTCTGTGAACATTCTTTCATATCGGTTGTCTAAACATCTTCATGTTCAATTTTTCTATAGATGACCCACAAAATTCATAAATTAGCATTTGGAGATTATTTTCCTGGGGTTGTGAATCCTCTTGATGGGTAATGAATGGATCCATTCATCAACTATTCCTACAGCATTTGCTTTCCTGTTTCGATTGAATAGTAAATCATATGCATTACTCCATTCATATATACGAGTCCTATGAGATATTTCAATGGCTCATGTTAACGTATTGTGAATGACCACCAGACTGTGCCAACTGGCCACCAACATTTACATTGCTTTGTTTATTTCTCATTAGGGTTAACTGGGTACAAGAAATGCCTGGTGGGATGTATCAATACTTCATTAAGGTATGTATTACTTGGTGACACATTTCTGCCATCTTGTGAGAAAATGGATTCATGAGATTTACACCATTTTAGGTTGTTCCTACGACATATACCAACGTTAGAGGCCGCACTATAAAGTCAAACCAGGTATACACATTTTTCCAAAGATGTTTTTTCTAAGATAAAGAAGATATTACTCCGTGGATTTTGTGACATGTTTTACAATCATCTGGCATAGTACTCCGTAACAGAGCATTATAAGGGTTCAGAACCTGGCCTACTGTCTCTTCCGGGTGTTCTCTTCATTTATGATTTGTCACCAATCAAGGTATGTTTTCTTTTACAAAGAGCTAGCCTGGAATATGTCATTATCACACGAGCTTCAGCCCTTTAAGTTTCATCTTTCTTTAACATTACTGAATTTTTAATTTCCTGGTTTGCCCTTTTACGAATTTCAACGATTACTTTCCTATAGGTGGCTTTTAAGGAGGAACATGTTTCTTTCCTGCACTTCTTAACAAATGTGTGTGCCATTATTGGGGGTAAGTTGAAGTTTCTTCTCAAGTTCTTACTCTGTTCAAAAAATGTACATGATACCAAGGAATGCAGCTTGCAGTCATTGGCTTGATTCCATCAACCCATAATTTTCATTTTCATTTGCAGGTATATTTACTGTGGCTGGCATAATCGATTCCTTCATATACCATGGGCAGAAGACAATCAAAAGAAAGAGGGAAATCGGCAAACTGGGTTGATGATCTCTGATCAGCTCATTGCACTGTGACGATACCTATATTATCACTGATTTAATCTTACAGATCGAAGCTGCCGGATTATCTAAATTCTAAACTCAGTAGACTTTACCCACACATACTCAGAGTCCTGAATCACCTGTAGCCTCAGCTAAACGACTTCAGATGTCTACTTTTGATAATTCCTCTACAACCTTTCTTTCTTTCTTTATTCATTTATTAATTGATTTTCCATAGCTGTTGACAGGCTTCTATGCTGAAGTGTATGATGATGTTTTTATAAGGATCCTTTTTGATGCACATTTGGAAACCAATTTTTCTTGCAGATTGTGGAGTTAGGCCTTCGTGAGTTGATTTTCAAGCCATCAACCCCATCTTGTTTGAAGTTTATGGATTAGACTTTGCTGTTGAATCGATAAATGAAGCTTATAACAAATCAAATACAAAAAAATCACCAAAGCGTTGTCTCTTTTGCTTAACAAATTGATTACACAAGCTTTAGATATGTGATGAGCTCAGAGACAGACTATTCATGTGGTATTAGGTAAGTTACTCCTTAGGCTCTGCGGCCGGGAGTTCCTTCTGTACCACAACTGGTGCAGTGGCTGGAGCAGCTACCTCTTCCTTTTTCTCTTCCACAACTGCTGCAGCAACCTCCTTGGGTTCCTCTACCGTCTCCTTTTTCTCTTCGGTATTCTGCCACGACATTGGTATAAATGGTGTTTAAAGAGATATTTTTAAGCAATGTATGTTACAAAAAACTCACAGGGAATTTGATCGTACCTCGAGTAATGAGCCAAGGGATTTCTCTTGTTCCTCACCGCTAACAACTTCTGTCTTCACTTCTTCCTTCGCCTCCTGCTCAGCCTTCACCTCCTCAACAGCCTTGTCAGCAACAACCACAGCCTCGGTTGTGGTAATTGTGGTCTCCTCCTTGGGCTGCTCTGGTGCTGGCACTTTCTCAGCATTGTCTCCAAGTGTCTTGGGGGTACTTGCGCAGGCACCCATCGTCTACAAACAAATTCCCAAAGAGGAGATAGCACAAAAATTTATCTCCCTTGTGCAAATTATTCCAGAGAAGAAGGCACAAGGGCAGCTGTTGTGAATAGTATTTCGTCATTGAGAGACTTCAGGATTATATAGGCCTTGTATCAGAAGGTACCCTTTGATTCCTCAATGGTGTAGATGAGATTGTGGAGCTCTCAAGATAAAAATTAGCTGTCACCAACCTTCAATTTAGCACCAATGTTTTGTCACAGGTTGTAAATTGCTAATAATATGCTACTATTTCAGGATATATGCAAGGGGAAATCTTTCGATATCTCTCCATAACTGGCTTAGAAGTGGACATGTCCGAGAAAATTAAACTAAGAAGATATCAATCTTACCTCAAGATCCTTGAGCCAACTCAATGATATGATATGGATATGAACTGCAAAAATAAGACTCATATACGATTGAATATTAAAAGAATGATCATTTTTCAACTGATTCACGCCAGTACGGTCAAAATTAGAAGAATGCATACAACGTAGATAAATCTTTCACGAACTAATAAAAAATATGTTAATTCATAACTCATTACCGGCATAAACACAAGTTCTTTAGGAGGACAAAACCGCAACATTTCCAAAATAAAAACGGAATATTTGACATGAAATTAAGCAATACTACTTTTGCAGCTTTGTCATTTTATTCAAGATAGAGTAGATTGCAAAGCATACCTGGTATGAAAATTACAAATCACACCCCGAACTATAAATAATAACACAAACAGGGTCTTAAACTTTACAGCTTCGCAATTAGGTCCAAATCAAGCCGGCTGAACCTTCACATTCTTCTTACCAGATTTCACAGCGGCGGCCGCAACAGCCTCCGCATACCTCTCCTCCGCAGATTCCTCCAATTTCATCCTCTCATCAATCGCCATCCGATCAAACTCAATTTCAAACTTTCCGAACTCATCCATGGCTCTATTCATCACCGAATCGAGATACTCCTCGGCTTCATGGAGTGAAATCTCGGCTTGTGAGAGTTCGTTGAAAAGCTCGAGCTCGTTAGCTTTCCAGGCTTTGTTTGACTCGAGCTCGAAAAGAGTCATCAAATGTTCAATTTTGGATGGATCGAAGGTTTTGTCGGTTAAGGCTTGGTTTGAAAAGATGGTGAATTGGGCGATTAGATCTTCCATTGCTGTCGATGGATAGGAGCTTCGAGAGTGATTGTGTGAACGAGGTGAAGTCAGTCGTGGAGGTTGACGGAAGGGCAAAATGGTAATTTCAAACCTTCGGTGTGATATTTTGTGCATGAATTGAATGCGGCAGGTACAATTGGGCTGACCACTAAGCCACTTCTCGGCCCATCAGGCCCATAACGAAACTGTTCCTCGAAAAATATTATTAAGAAAAATATTTAATAATTAGAGGGAATGAGATCCGAATAGCAAAGAGAGAAAGAGAGGCTGTTTTACGATTTCGATTTTCGAGCCTTCCGTTACCGAAGCAACTTTCCACCGTCGTAGTAGATCCGATCGCTACCTCCGCCGATGGAGACCGCCTTCTCCGCCGTCGGATTGCTCTCTAGATTGTTCATACTCGTACTTGGCGTGCTCCTCAGCTCGTCGGCGCACGCATCGGAGTACGATCACAGGGTATATTATTATTTAAAAGATTTCAAGATTGCTAGTATTCCCATTTGATTCTTTAACTGTTTCATTTGTAGTGTTAGTTTAGTATTGATTTGGTGGTCAGATCTGGGTGTTGCTACAGGTATTTGGTTGCTTTGATGTGTTGTTGCATATAGCATATATTAACTTTGGATCTGTGTTTGGTGGTTTGAGATTTTCCGGATGGGAATTTCAAATTTGTGTCTTTAAAGGAGGATTATGCATGGTCTCAGTGTTCAAGTGATTGTTTTGGGAAGCTGCATTGATGGGATTTGTGTGATTTTGGCATGAGTGAATCGGAATTTCACTGTTGTGAAGATTTTAGTAACATCATGAACATGATTTTATTATTTTTTGGTAGGCTGATTTTTCATTTTGATAATGGAAGCATTGATTCTCATCATCTACACCGTGCAGTATAAGCCTGATGAACCAGTGACTCTCTGGGTGAACAAAGTAGGCCCTTACAACAATCCACAAGAAACTTACAATTATTACAGTCTACCGTTTTGTCATAAATCTACTGATCCTGCTCATAAATGGGGCGGCCTTGGCGAGGTCCTAGGTGGAAATGAACTTATTGATAGCCAGATTGACATAAAGTTTCAGAGTATGGTTTTCATTATATAGCATGAACTATCTCTTTAATAAATGGTCTTCAAAGCATTGACCTTGTCGGTCATTTGCTGTCATGTTATACAGAAAATGTTGAAAAGGGTTCAATATGCGAGTTGGAGCTTGACGAGTCAAAGGCCAACCAGTTCAAGGATGCAATTGAAAGTGGTTACTGGTTTGAATTTTTCATGGGTAAGTGGCCACTGCCATTTTACCTTACTATTATTCCATCAGTGGGTATCCCATTTCAATAACTAGCCCGGTTGAATGAATATTTTTCATACTTTTGTTGAACTGAAATGATGTTTGCCTAATCATTTTCTGTTTTTTTTCTTCTCATGTGGCGTTCCACCCACTATCTTTTCAATGCATTTATCAAACTCTCAGATGATCTGCCATTATGGGGTAAGTCATTTTTAATTATAATGTGTTGCATGTCAATTTTTCTTTTCCATTTCATTTTTTACTTCCATTTGAATCTGTTACCAAGTGCAAATAGATGGTAGAGTAGAATTTGTAACATAATGTGTCCGATCACATCAGGCTATGTTGGCGAGATCCATCAAGATAAAACAACAAATGAGCACAAGCATGTTCTCTATACGCACAAAATTATCAACATTCAGTACAATAATAACCAGGTATGGCAACTTGTTATTGATGCCACTTGCCATTAATATCTGTCTTGGCTTAAGTAAATTTCGCTGCAGATTATTCATGTCAATCTTACTCAAGAAAACCCAAAACCACTAGAAGCAGGAAGGACTCTTGATTTGACATACAGTGTCAATTGGACTCCAACTAATGTTACCTTTGCTCGGCGTTTCGATGTATATTTGGATTACCCGTTCTTTGAGCATCAGGTGATTTATATCGTTCTGTCCTTTATAAATTAGTTTTCCTACATGAACTAGTAAAATGGGCAAGTCAAAGGTCTGAAATATTGATAAATCTTTCCGTTTGAGGTCCTTAATTCTATAATCAAACTAATGCTGATTTAATTTTGCTTAGATCTATGTTTGTCAATTTAAATGTTTACTGAGAGCTGTTATAGTCTGTCCATCATGTTTGAATTTCTTGGGCGATATATTATTACTAATCGTTTAAAGTCTGCATGCAGATTCATTGGTTCTCTATATTCAACTCCTTTATGATGGTTATCTTTCTGACTGGTTTGGTATCCATGATATTGATGCGAACTCTCAGAAACGATTACGCGAAGTATGCCCGTGAAGATGATGATATTGAGAGTCTGGTATAAGCCACTATATCTGTAGCTTCTTTGACTCTAAATATTGTTATTCATCAAGTTTGTGGCTTAATCATAAGTTGGTCAAATGCTAATAGAAAATTTTATGTTTTAGGAAAGAGATGTGAGTGAAGAATCTGGCTGGAAACTTGTTCATGGGGATGTGTTTCGCCCTCCTCGAAATCTTGCTCTTCTTTCAGCTGTTGTTGGAACTGGTGCTCAGCTGGCATTGTTGGTTCTGCTTGTGATCTTGTTGGCCATTGTTGGGATGTTATACATTGGGTATGTCAATATTTTGCTTCCATTTTCTCTGTACTTGGACATTCTGATTTTAAATTTTTTATGGTGATCAAGACTAAATTGTAACTATAGTTTCCCTCGCTTAGCTGTTTTTTTACTCAGATCACATTATCAGTTGATAATGCAAACTGCTTTCCATTTGATTGGACACATCAAATTGAACTCTAATATATCTTGCTTCAGGAACTAGGTTCCAGTTTATGCTGAGCTCTCATGCTGTTGGGGTTTTCAAAACCGTTTAACATATCCATTATATTTTGTGGTTTCAGGAGGGGAGCAATTGTGACAACATTCATTGTATGTTATGCACTTACGTCTTTCATCTCTGGCTACGTCAGTGGTGGAATGTACTCGCGCAATGGGGGTGAGTATCCAGAAAACAATCTGTAGTATTCCTTGATCATTCCACACCCTCTGCGAAGAAACACCCTTTTGATTCTGTTTTCATTGTTCTTGAATACTTTTAGGTAAAAGTTGGATCAAAGCAATGATTCTTACTGCGTCCCTGTTCCCATTTTTGTGTTTTGGGATTGGCTTTGTCCTGAACACAATCGCTATATTTTATGGGTCCCTCGCTGCAATTCCCTTTGGTACTATGGTTGTTGTTCTTGTCATCTGGGCGTTTATCTCTTTCCCACTGGCTCTTCTTGGCACTGTTGTGGGGCGGAATTGGAGTGGGGCACCTAATAATCCATGTCGTGTAAAGACCATTCCCCGACCCATACCCGAGAAAAAATGGTACCTAACCCCTTCTGTCGTGTCAATGATGGGAGGTCTGTTGCCATTTGGCAGCATATTCATTGAGATGTACTTTGTCTTCACATCATTCTGGAATTACAAGGTACGTGTTGGTTACTACTTGCCATTTTATGCCTGTTAAACTGCTAGAACGGCAAATAACAAAAGGTTAGATTCTGGTATAAAACGTTGCTAACAGTTGCAGAGAACTTATTATATATACTATATTCCCCAGACCCAAACACTCGTTGGTAGGTAACTAGCATCGTCATTGTATTTGTTGATGAGTAATGTTTGGCATTCTAACTATCTGCATCGTTCCTCTTTTTTTATTTTGGCACATGTTAATATCTCGTGTCAACAGTCAATGCTATTTAATCAACTTTAACATTGTTGCAGAACTAATGACACTGAAGACAAGCTAAGTTTAAATCCTTTCTTGTTTGCAGGTGTATTATGTGTACGGCTTCATGCTATTGGTTTTCATAATACTTGTAATTGTTACCGTTTGTGTAACAATTGTGGGCACATATTTCCTATTGAATGCTGAAAATTATCACTGGAAGTGGACCTCATTCTTCTCCGCGGCTTCAACAGCTGTCTACGTATACCTGTACTCAGTTTATTACTTCTATGTGAAGACAAAGATGTCTGGTTTCTTTCAAACCAGCTTCTACTTTGGGTACACATTGATGTTCTGTCTTGGCCTTGGTATACTTTGTGGTAAGTTTTTACGTGTTTTGTTAAAAACTCAATACTCTTTAACATAATCTTGGAGGCTGATGGCATAGAAGCACATTAGGCAAGGGCTTGCATAGCACCAACAACCCAGTTCTCTCCAGAATTTGATCATTGTGCTAACTCCATTCAAAATCTCTCCTGGTTTTCTTATTTTTCAGGTGCAGTTGGTTTTTTGGGCTCCAACTTATTTGTTAGAAGGATTTACAGAAACATCAAATGCGATTAGAGATCTTTGTTGGGGGTGAAGAAAGTAGAATCCACTCGCAGATCTCCTGAACTCTGTCTGATCATAATTGCAACAGCATTGAAGTTAGGCATATCAGAAATTGACCGGACATCTTATCTACACAACAGGCAAAGGTACCTATTTTAAGGAATGGAAACATTAGATCCTTCAGAGTCTTCCCCATATCTATCTAATGTACCGCCTTAGGTTAGGCCAACAGGGTTTCAGTATTTGGGGAGCATGCTTGTGTTAATTAACTCCATTTTGTTATTTATACATACATTTTCATATTCCACCTATAGAACAATGTGAAGTCTGATCTCTAGAATTTTAAATCCTTCAAATGCAAGTAAAACACAAGATAGATGACTTGCAGCAGCTTAAGCAGTTTGTGGAAACATGGAATAAGCCACAAGGGCCTGCAGCTTCTCAAGCCCATCAGAAGTGTATTTCCGTCATTTAATAATTTAATATTTGAGAAGTTTGCTATAAACTCATCCACCGCTTCTGGAAGTTACGCGACTCGGATTTTGAAGCGCTGTCCGTCTTCCACACGTCGATCTCGCAAACCTTAATCGGCCTCTTGTTCGCTTCTTCCCTTAAATCGTGAAAATGGCGACGTTCGAGCAAGCACCGCCTGGTGATGCTAAAGCTGGAGAGAAGATCTTCAGGACCAAATGCGCTCAGTGCCATACCGTCGACAAAGGCGCCGGCCACAAGCAAGGTACCACCACATCCTATCCGTTCCGATCTAATTCGGTTTCATTTTACGTCGTCTCCATTCCGGATCTGGAATATTCTGTGAGTTTAATCATTTGATTGTTGTTTGTTGTGTTGCAATTGACTGATTCTTGATGGATTCTGTTCGTCTGATTAGGGTGAAGTTGAGATTTTTTATTCTCATATGCAGATTTCTGATGTGAATTTTAACCTTCATATTGTAGCCTGTGTGATCTGTTATTCCTTAATTATTGATGGATTAAGGGAGAGTAGCATCCGCGTGCGGCTGTGCCTTATTTCATGTTAATGATGACTTGAATCTGTCTTTTTGAATTGATGACTTTAGAAGTTTGAATCTTTAAACTGGAAGATTGTTTTTACGGGATGGTTGTTCGATATGAGATGCTTTTTAAATTCAGTCTGCAGACCATGTACAGAAAATCTGAGTGAAAACGTCTTTCGGTTTGTGTGGGAAAAGAAAATAATAGAAAACCAAGGAGCATCAATATAGAAGGTTTTCATCCAACATTGCATGCGAAAATCGTTTGCTCTATGTTTTAATTTCAGTCAGTACGGTTAGTTTCCAATATAACATTGAGAGTTCGTGTTGTTATGGTGCAGGTCCTAATCTGAATGGACTTTTTGGAAGGCAGTCTGGTACTACTGCTGGATATTCTTACTCTGCAGCTAACAAGAATATGGCTGTCACCTGGAATGAGAATACTCTGTATGATTACTTGTTGAACCCCAAGAAGGTACTCTCATCAATGGCATGTCTACTGGATTATTATTTAATTTAGAGTAATCTGTTCATATGAAAAGACTACATATGTTTACAACAGCGATTCCTCAAAATGTTTTGCATTAATAGCACTTGCATGTTCTTGTGATAACTGATGCTGTGCTTGGATTGTGCAGTACATTCCTGGGACAAAGATGGTTTTCCCTGGATTGAAGAAGCCCCAAGATCGTGCTGACCTGATTGCCTATCTTAAGGAATCAACTGCATGAGGCAGAGGGAGTGGACACATTTTGCCATCTTCTGTTCCCATCTATTAGAAGGAACAAGTAATTGTTCCCATATTTTGAAATAAAATGCAACTTATAGCTGCTATTTTATTTTTCGAATGCTACTGCCAGTTTTGTTAAATGGGATTGATCTTTCAATTTCCAACTACGTTGTCCGCTCTTGTATAAATACAAGGCACATTGTTTATTATGCATCCTGAGAGGGGGTCCTGCACATCCATGCAACTAGCAGCCTACCCTTTATACCTAAAGCAGTAGAACTTACCTTGTAGAACATTTTACATTTATTTCATCAGAAACATAGGGAGTACGATGAGGTCTCGAGGGGTATTACAACCCACATGCCATGCTTATAAAAAATACACAATCAAGTCTGTGCTTCTACTACCAATACAAAACATATATTATAACCCTTAACAAACACACTATAGCAAAACCAGGCACCATCCGGCAGGCGGGATCCTATTCTTTACCCTTCTCCTCAGTCTGTCGTCATTGGGTTAATGCAAGGGCAACACCTAAAACGAGCCTTCCTCACACTTGCAGCGATCTCTCTCTCTGCATGTTCAAGCATTCTAACAACTTCACTGAACGATGGCCTGATATCTGGATTTGCATCCCAGCAACGAGTCATTATTTCGTTGAGGACTGGGAGGCAGTCATTGGGGATGATTGGGCGAACACCCTTGTTTACTACAGCAAATGCTGCTTGCACTGCTGTCATGTTTGGGAATGGGAGCAGTCCAGTGATGAGCTCCCATAGAACAATGCCAAAACTGTACACATCTACTTTCTGGGTGTATGCCCTGTGCTGAATCATCTCACTACATACAAAACAATAACAAGCTCGGTTAATAAAAACAACTGGAAATGTAAGGTCTTGAAACAACAGTTTACCAATAACACATGTACATCAGAAAATGTAGAATAACCAGTTCATCTGATTTTCAGTAAATGTCCACTAATAATGTGATCATACTTGCAAGGACTGCATGTACTTTTTTCAAGTACTGATACTAATATCCAAATATATTTCAAACGAGTCTCTACTTTTTATCAGAATTCACACACAACCTGGACATGACATAAATATTGTTAGCGAAAACAAAAGAAACATTTCATGAAAAGTAGTTTCTTCAACTTTCAACATTAATGGGCTCAGATTACATGCCAATTTGGTCATGGTGGGCGCTTTAACATCTCAGCTCAGTCTGAGATCAAGAACAGTACAGTTATTTTTTATAACTAAGTAAAAACATGTTTATTAAGATTTAAGACCACCTTCATCTACTCAGCCGAATATCTCAGAAGCAAAATTTATGAAGATTTGATGAAATTGAAAGATATGACTGAAAGATATTGAAATACTAGAACAGATTAGAAAGGACACTTACGGAGCCATCCATCTATAAGTCCCAGTCTCCGGAGTCATTCCTTCTGTCTGCACCTCAATGCGGGCCACGCCAAAATCTGCAATTTTAATAGACTTGTCACCAAATATGAGAAGATTGTCAGATTTCAAGTCCCTGTGAATTGTATTGAGTTTGTGCACATATTCCATCCCTCTAGCCACATCTAAGGCTTGTTTCACCGCTGTTCTTAAAGGCACAGCACGATTGCGTCTGTTCATTAAGAATTGACGCACAGATCCCCCCTTGGCATATTCAGTGACTATACACCAGACCATTGGCTTTCGGCATGAGCCAATGAAACGTACTATATTTGGGTGCTTCAGTGTGGCCAACATACTAACTTCCTGCTGGAACAGTTGTTCCATCAATTGTGCCCTCTCCAGGTTATTTTCTGGCCGCTCTAACAATTTAACAGCAACCTCTTCACCGTTATAAGTCCCTCGATACAATTTTCCAAAAGCACCTTGCGCAAAAGCTGCACCCATATTCAACTTTCTCAAATCAATAGTCCATTCCTCGTAATTTGAGAGACCCTCCGTAGGGTAATTGTTGTCCATAAGCGCTTGAACTAAGGCATCATCACTCAGAGCATGAGATACTCTACCACCTCGGTGATTAACACTCGAAGCAACTGTATAGTTGTCAGTAGTGCGCCTCCGCAGTCCCTGATGATTCAGTATTCGAGTGTGGGAATCATTTGAGCCAGTACTACTATTATCCACAGACATGGCAGCAAGTGATCCCCCACCATTGCTTGTCTGCATGCTGTCAACAGACATATTTGTACCCTCATCTAGCTTGTGGTAAAATCCTTGGGACAGCTCAAAAACATTTCTTTCCGGTTTGTTAAGGTCTATATTTCCAGGAAATTTGAGTCCACCTTCCATGATTTCAACGGTCTTTATAAATACAGCAGTCTCTACAATTACAGTCTACAACATCACAAATATTCAAACCGAGGTTCCAAGACCTGTGTAAACCCCAAAAATCATCAATTCCAGTACATAAAAAAGAAAGAAGTGGGTAGCAATTAATGAAGTTGAGCCCAAGGCTATATAGCACAGAGCTGAGCAAGCAGCATGCATCCATCAACAGCATAAACCACAACAATAAAGTGAAGCCAAATGCGAAATCTAAAACAAGTGGATTTCCTTCCCCATCTTACTTTCATTTCATAAGAACCCTTTCCAAGTGGGACAAACTAATAATCATACTCCAAATTCTACCAAGAAGAGCAGCATAAACCACATCATCTTTAGATATCCGATCTAACCAATCAATTTAATAGCACAACAAAACCAAACAATTAGCCTAATTGTCAAATCCAAAAACTGAAAAGCCCTAATTACAAAAAACATCATTTGCTCCAAATTAGTACCTTACATAGCTCAACTACAAAAACCCACCTCCACCCCATGGACACCGACACCCCTCAGCTCAATTTCCCGTACACACCAGCTCAACAACCCCGACCTTTATCCAATTCCTACCACACAAAACCCTAAATAAAAATCCAACCTTTACAATCCAACACTACCCCAAATCAAACCCCTCTTCTCCAAACCCTATCAATAGATGAAAATGGACCAAAAGAGACTTGATCGGACCGAAACGCACCTCAAATTAGATAGCAGAGCGCGGCAATCAAGACTGGGCGATGAGCAGAGGCACACGATCAACAGAGCGAGAAGGAAAGAGGAGGGGAGAAGAGTAAAGTCGGTAGCTTTGGTAGAGAGTGTTATGGTCAAAAAGAGAATTGGAAGGACGACAAAAGACAGCGAACGACGACTTGAGACAGTAGAAGAAGAAGAGCACAGAACAGAGAGAATAGCGTCTTGGTCTTCATTGGCCGGCATATTTTATCTATACCGAATATGCCCTTGACAATAATTTTATTTCACATTTTGAACCTAATTACAATAACTATGTAAATACCGTAAACTACGGGGCGCAAAATATAATATATAAACTTTGAGAATCCAATGACGATGATGTCATAAATAAAGCTACAACTAAAACCATTTTAGATTTAAAAATAAATAAATAGAAAGTATTTATTGCTGAGAAAAATCGATTCGGAGAGAGACGCTGAATCCCGCGATTCGGATGAAGCTGGCGATCTGCGCATGTTAGCGGCGATCGAAGCGTTTAGAGATAGGCTTCTTTGAAATTGGTATGATAGATCTCTTTTATTCATGTTTTTTCGTTTTTGTAGATGATTTTTCAATTATTTTTATTGATTAAAGATTTTAGGTTGTTGGATTTGAGCTGTTTGTGAAATTTTAGGATGTGTTGTTGTGCAAGAATGTTTTTTGTTTTGTTTGTTGTGTTAATATTTGTGTTCTGTAGTTGTTGTGTTTGGGGATTCAGATGTCTTGTATAGGGCGGATAAACCAGGTTTCTAGGTATGCAGATAATGTATAGCTGGTGTTTTTGATTTTTGGGCTCTTTCAGTCTTTTTCTTCTACTTTAATTGCATCTCTGGAAGCCGGCCTAGAAATTGAAATTTAAATTTTAGTGTGCGTCTGTGAGAAGACTTGTAGATGTATGTTGTTTGTAAATAGTTGTTGTAAATGGTATTTTTCTTTAAATTTGAGCTGTATTTCCTCTTCTTTTAAATTTCTGGTGTTTAGATTCGTAAGTCAGTTGTATGTTTTTCTGAGAACTTGGCTTGAAGAATTGGTACTGGTGATAGAAATGAAATCTTTTATGGATGGTTAATCTGCATGGTTTTTCAGTTGCTCAGTCTGATGGCTGTTTCTGACTCGTGAGTCCATGCTATCTTTCTTTGAATTTAACTGTTTTAGACGGGCTTTGTTTTACAGAAGACGTTCGAGTATTTTAAAATTTGTGGTTTATGCTTAGGTGGAATGAAATAAGAATTTGTTTAGCAGGCAATTTAGAAATATAAGATGCAATCTTTCAATGGGAAAGATTCTCAGGAAGTAGACAACAAAGAGACAACTGATATCAACGACACTGGCTCAAGTCTCCCTCGCGAATCAGAGAGTAACGTTAAGGAAAACACGGATGTTTCTTCATCAGAGTTTGGTACTCCAAATCAGCTGGTTGTCTTTGATCCACAGACGAATGGTGCAGGCGAAGTTGTGCATGCTCCAACACCTCTCAATTCCCAGCCTCTGTCTTTGCCAAAAAAGGATTCGAGAGTGTTGCCATCTGTAGGAGCTTTCACAGTGCAGTGTGCTAATTGCTTTCAGTGGAGGTTTATCCCTACAAAAGAAAAGTATGAAGAAATAAGGGAGAATGTGATTGAAAACCCTTTCTACTGTGAAGCAGCCAGTGAGTGGCGACCTGGTGTATCTTGTGATGATCTGGCGGATCTACAGCAAGATAACAGCAGGCTTTGGGCTATTGACAAACCTAACATTGCGAGGCCCCCTTCTGGATGGCAGCGACTGCTCCATATTCGAGGTGAAGGAAGCAGCAAATTTGCAGATGTGTAAGCCCTGATTTCCATGACTTATATATGCACACATTTAGACAGACCTTACACCTATATATTACAAGTTCTGATGACTCTATCAATCAACCAAAAATAAAGAACATTCAAATTGCTGCACCTATAGCAAAATGAAAAGAAATTCTGACTGTGAAAGAGCTAAAATTTAATTCTGAGTCTACTTAAATGTTTATTTGCAGTTAGCCGGTTACACTCAAGAACTTGCTTACCATTTAGTTAAAATTTGACATGTTTTTACAAAGGGTCATTTTTGTACCATCAAATTTTAAGAATTGCTCTAAATCCATCATTTGGTTGATTTTGCAGGTATTACGTAGCACCGTCTGGCAAAAGATTTCGTTCATTGGTTGAGATCCAAAAGTATGCTTTACTGGGTTTTACACTGCTATCAGTTTTGCAATATTGTATAATGGGATATTCAGTTCTCAGCCATTCAGTCAATCATCCTTTTGATTGAATTTTTTGGATCTGCTTAAGATACTAAAGGTTGTAAATGGTCGTTGCGGACTCGAAGTTAAATTTTCTTCTGATTATAAATGCACTAATTATAAATTTTCATTTACAGTCAATGTTTCTAATTTCACATATCTGGGGTATGCTTTTTCCCACTTTGCATCTGATTCTGTTATGTATTTTCAACTTACAGGTATTTTGCAGAGAATCCGGAGCTGACTGCTGGAATCAATATATCACAGTTCTCATTCCAAATCCCAAAACCTTTACAGGAAGACTATGTTAGAAAGCGTCCAAGTGGCTTGAAGTCGTCGAGACTGCTGGATTCTGATGAAGGTATTCGGCCGAAATCTATTTCCTTGCATAAATATTTTTTGAAAAAAATCTTACTGGCTGATAATTGATATGATATGTGCCACATAACCAGTTAATTAGTCACAAAAGGAAAAAATGATTTCAAAAAGGAGACAACAGCAAGAGGAGCTTAAGAGTCTTCCTTCTTCACTTGCTATATCTCATGCATAATCTGTATATTGCAGTGAGTCCAATAGCATGGACCAATCTAGGAGAATCCGTTGGTGATCCCTCCCCTTCATCTTTTGAAACCCCAGTTCACACTTCTTCAGCTCAGCCTGCAAAGAAGCGAGCTAAGAAGAAGCCATCGATTCAGGGAAATGTATCATCATCTTAAAATGCAATATCTTCTCATGTGACCCTCGTCTTCTGTTCTGTATATATGTACCAACATTTCCCAAACACTGGAATTTTGTAGCTTCATCTAAACATTGGGAAAAAGACATACTTCCAGAAATTGCATTCAGATTTTAGTAAAGCACCATTCCAGGTGTGAACGAGAATGGATCAAATGAAAAGTGGTAATTTAGTTATAAAATGCAAACAAATCTAGACCATCCATTAAATTACATCTAACGGATCTAATAAAATCATATTAATTAATATATTAAATGACAAAAGGGCAATAATGGTAATACACTTTATAATTATTTATAAATATACTAATTAAATTCAATCCCTTATTTTAAGGGATAGAGGTAACCGACATTCAATTTTTTCTCACCTGATCTTTACATCTTTATAATATATTTACAAATAGACTAATTAAATTCAATCCCTTATTTTAAGGAATAGAGGTAACCGACAATTTTTTTTCTTTCAATCTTTCAAACTCGTTTCTTCACCGTACTCCTAAACAATGAGTTCTTAATTCGACATTAACTCTATCATCTTCTAATTAGGAGATTCTGATGATCCTGCTTTGTCGAATTCTAAATCCATACATTGTATACATTTGATTCATGAATCATATTATAACAAATCATGAATCATAGATGTCTTATAACTGGAAAGTTTAGTTCTTTATCTGTTTTTGTTTACATTGATGCTCTGATAAATTTATTTCATGTTTTTGTATTCACAAGGGTCTGTTTTCCTATTAATATCATATTTGTTCGTATGATTCATACATTGTACATATTTGATTCGTGAATCATAACATAACAAATAATGAATCATGGCTCCATATTATTGGTAACTATATTTATAACATCTGATGAATCATATAACAACAAATGATGAATCATAGACACTTATAATTCATTATTTCATTAAAATATATATATCTCTTATATCTCTAATAAGTGATATTGGAACGATGGCCAACTCGTTTTTCAATAACCGTTTGTCTCTCCCTTCTACTCTTGCTCGTACGTTCTGATGCAACACATATAAAACAATCAGTAACAATATTTATTCGTAAAATATTTGTGTAACAGAATCTGAAACACGCATGATTCATGATTTGCTATGATATGATTCACGAATCATATGGGGTCAAAAATTGAATCATGCATAAACGAGTGTTTTTTTTTTGATAACCATGCTACCCATAAGGCGGCAAAAGAGAAACCACAAAGGACAGATAGGGAAAAACGCAGACAACAAAGGATCATAGAATGAGACTAGAAATATTCATTGGCATTGAGGTGATTGAGGTCCACTGCATACGCGCGTTCTTTGCAAACCCAGCAATTCGATCAGCAAGCGCATTGTCCTCCCGACGGATGTGTTCAATCCTCCATCCTGGGTGTGAAATAAAGTCCTCCAAACAGTGACGCAGCCAGCCTCCATCAACACCATGATTTAGAAAACCCTGACCAATAGCAGAAACAACTTCCATTGAATCGGAAAAGAAAGTAACTCTGGATAGATGTAGTCTTTTTGCCATATTCAGCCCATGTAAAACAGCTAGGCCTTCTGCATCTCGAGAGCAGGGAGTCGATGAATCCCATCCCATATTCACAGCTTGTAAAGTACCTTGATCTACCCAAACCGCTGCGAATCCCGAGTTACCAGAGCGAGACCATGATGCATCGCAAAAGATAGAGGGTGTTGCTAGAGCTGAGTCATGCCTCCAGTAGATGTGTCGCAACTGAGAGTCACATTGAAACAAAATAGAAGAGACCTTCCAGCAAACTCTATCCACACAAAAGCCAGGAGTGCCATGCTTGATGGAATTTCGATTTCCCCAGACAGCCCAGATTGCGCAAATCAATTTTCTAAAGTCATCCTTCGAGCAAGATTCAAAACAGAAATGAAGCCAGTCAGAGGGAGAGAAACCAATGTTGTGGTACTCAAAGGATAGTCCGATCCTACTCAATATTGCCTTGATGTACCAGCAATCCCTAAAGAGGTGGAGGGATGATTCGGGTTTGAAATTGCAGAAGGCGCAGTTGGGTTGAGTTGTACACCCTCTTCTCAATAGATTCACCCCATCAGGGAGTCCATTGTGGTAGAGACGCCATATCATTAGCTTTATTTTCTCCGGGACTCCGATGCTCCATAATGACCTCCAGAAACTTACTGAACCTGATGGATTCGACGACTCAGCAGTACCAGCTCGTGCAAATGTTTGGAGCAATTCATATGCTGATTTGACAGAGAAATTGCCTGAGCTTGTCAATCCCATGAGAGTTCATTATCTGTCCGTCCTCTGACTAAGCCATCTTGCAATATGTGCTTTATCTTGACAACACCCCTCCAGACATGCGAGGGTCGAGTGCCCATCCCAGCATCAAGAAAACTTGTGTTCGGAAAATATCGTGCTTTGAAGATCTGACTGAGGAGTGTTTCGGGATTTGTAAGGATGCGCCAGGCTTGTTTTAGCAAAAGTGCATCATTGAATAGAGATAAATTACGAAAACCCAGACCTCCATTTCGTTTATCCGTAAGAAGCATTGATTTCTTTATCCAGTGTGCTGGATTAGGATTGTCCCCCGTCGACCACCAGAATCTAATCAGATTTTTTTGCAGCCTGTTGCACAGTGTTTGCGGAAGCTTGTAACATTGCATTGCATAAACTGGGATGGCTTGAGCGACGGACTTGATTAGAACCTCTTTGCCTGCGCAAGAGAGCAGCTTGGATTTCCAGTCCGTTAGTCTTTTAGCAACCTTGTCCTCGATAGTGCTGAAAGTCTGCATTTTATTTTGTCCAATGATCATCGGTAGACCAAGATACTTGGTATGACTCTCCACAGTTGTAACCCCCAGAATACGACAAGCTTCCTGTCTGAATTGTGGACTCACGTTTTGACTGAACACCAACTCGGATTTCCTCAGATTAATAGCCTGGCCGGATAGAGATTCGTATAGATCCAACATGTTCTTCACCTCCTGAAACTCTTCTAATTCTGCCCTCATGAAAATAAGCCTGTCATCCGCGAACAGAAGGTGGGTAATAGTAGGGGCATTAGGCTTTATCCGAATTCCCCGAATCCTTCCTTGTTCCATCAATGAGGTAAGCGCAGCTGAAATCCATTCTGAGGCGATGATAAACAAGTAAGGCAAGATCGGATCCCCCTGTCTGATTCCCCTACTCGGTATCGAAAAATTCGAATGCAAGTTGTTCATCTTCACTCTATATCGGACCGATTTAACACATTGAAAGATTTTAACAACCCATTCTCTGCTGTATCCAAGCGAGAGCATCATGGTTCTCCAAAAATGGCCATTCGATTCGGTCGAACGCTTTGCTCATATCCAGTTTCAGCGAATCGTAACCCTCACCACCCCCTCGCCTGGTTTTTATGAAATGACTGATCTCATACGCTACCAATATGTTATCCGATATTAATCTCCCATTCACGAAAGCACTTTGATTCTGGGAGATGACCGCCGGCAGTGTGAGCTTTAGTCTATTGGCCAAGACTTTTGTGATGATCTTCATACGCACATTGCATAGGCTGATAGGTCGGAAATCTTCCATACGAGATGGGTCATTGCATTTAGGGATCAACACTATTTCTGTATCGTTAATGGCAGCAGTCATATGATTATTATTCAAAAAATTCAGGGCTTCTTGACATACCTCCTGCCCAACAATGTCCCAAAATTTTTGAAAGAAAAAAGCTGGAAATCCATCTATTCCCGGGGCTTTTTGTGAACCAAGCTGAAACAGGGCGGCTCTGACTTCCTCAGCGGATGTCGGGGCACAAAGGGCCACATTCATATCTGGAAGCACTTTGCTGCGGACGAAACTGAGGGAGTGTGTCCAATCTATGGTATCTGCATCGATAGTGGATTGAAATATTGTAGTAAAATAATTCTTCGCAATTTGTATCATACCTTGTGTATCCTCCACCATAATGCCGGAAGGATCCATTAACTTTACAATGCAATTCTTTTTCTTTCGCTGAGATGCTTTAGAATGAAAGAATCGAGTATTTCGGTCTCCTTCTCGCAGCCAATCCACGCGCGACCTTTGCCTCCATAGGATTTCCTCGCGAGCCAGCCATTCATCCAGCTCATTTGTAACTTCTCTTTCCTTTTCAACCACTTCGGGGGTGCGAGTAGAGGAGCTTAGGTGGTCCAGTTGCCTTTTGAAATGATCTATGCTTTGTTGGACATGTCCAAATGTACTCTTATTCCAATGCAATAACTTCTTTGCACATTTCTGCAACACTTGAGACATATTGAGATTGCTAGTGTGAGGTGTGGTAGCTGATCTCCAGGTGTGAAGTAGTATCGAATTGAACTCTGAGTGACGCATCCACATGTTTTCAAATTTAAAGCCCTTTTTCCTTGTCGAGTCACGATGAGCAGAGTGAGATAATGAAATCTTCAAAGGGCAGTGATTCGATCTTATGGGTGTGAGATGATGAACTGAAGCTTCCGGAAATAAGGTACGCCAACTGCTAGTGGCCAACACTCTGTCCAGGCGACCTCTTGATTCGAAAGGGTAGATACGCTTGTTAGAATAAGTAAAGGGTGAGCCTGAAAAACCCAAATCTATCAGGCTGCATCTTTCAACCACTTCCCTAAACTGACGCATTCGAGCTCGGTCACGAGGCCTTACTCCCAGGGCTTCTTCCGGATATAAAACTTCATTAAAATCTCCCATGACTATCCATGGCTTGTCATCCGTTCTGCTAAGATGATCTAAGAGGGACCAGCTATCCTTCCTTTTACTACCATCTGGGTCCCCATAAAAGAGGGTGAGACGGAAGTGTTTGTCCGAGCTAACCACCATGTCGATGTGGTTCCTAGAGTAACTGGTAATTGTCACTTCTGTTCCCTGATGCCATAGGATTGCAAGCCCTCCTGAGAGACCCACTCTATCAACTGCAAAGCAATTCAAATAACCCAATTTTACTCTTAAATGATTCCAATGTCGAGCTTGTAACTTTGTCTCAATAAGGCCGAGGATTTGAGGGCGGCTTGTTCCAATAACCTCCCTCAGAGCTCAAACTGTAGAGGCACTCCCCAACCCTCTGCAGTTCCAGCTGATGATGATCATTGCTTCCGGCGGGACCGCCTAGCGATCGTCGCCGATACAAACTCTCCGAGTGTTGCTTGCATATCTTCCCTTGTTTGTTCCTCGCCTGCATTACTCTGGACGCATCTGTCAAGAAGGTCATTTTTGGGTCGTTTTCCAAGCGTGCTTCCCGCCGACTTGTGCTTTAAAGTGTAGGGTTTTGGTCGGAGATGGTCACGCTTGTACACTTTAAACTTAGCTCCTGGTAACACATGGTTATTTCCTTCTGCCGAACACACAATTGCTTGTGGCCCGATAAAGCCCAGTCCATAGGCCGCTTTTGGATTTGGCCCAATAACCCCGGCTGTCTCCATGGGCTCTTCTGGCAAAATACGACAAAGTTCTCTGCTTTCCTCAGCTACAGCTTTACCTTTGTCCCTGCTGCATACTTTTTGAGCCTTTTCAGTGGCCACGCGCTCCTTCTCTGTTCTGTACTGTTCTGGAATGTTCGGCGGAACGCTTTTGTCTGACATTTTTGCTGATATGCGCCCATCTGTCTCGACAACAATGTCCGTACACGAGCCGTACACCACTTCCGTCGTAGGCAAATGCTCCATGTTTTCTGTTTCCGGTTCATGTTCCTCGTCTGAAGTTGGCTCTACGATTATCAATGACTCGGCCCTTATTCCTTGGCCAAATTTGTTACTTCCGGAGTTTATTACACAGCTGTTACTATCGTGACTTATAACCCCACAGTTGCAGATCTTTGGGAGCCTCTCGTATTTAAAAGCTAGCCAGATGGGTGGACCGTTCTGTCTATCCAAATAACACCCTCTACAGAGTGGTTGATGAATGTTTATCTCAATCTTAAAACGGACAAATCTCCGCTGCATAATTTCAGAGTCTTGAGTCGTATGTTGGCATACCCGACCTGCGAGAGCCGCAAAATCCTTGGCGATGTCATGCGACATGAGTTCCAAAGGGAGACGGTGGACTTGGATGTATAACTGCATCTTGTCAAAACTTAACTCCTCTGGGAGACGACCGGCTACCCATCTATGCATCAAGATTGTTGCACCTTTGAAAGACCAGGGGCCTCCTTCCATGGCTTTTTTCAGACTTTGCTCATTTTCAAAACTAGCAACCACGATACTGTTACTCGTACCCATGAAGTTTACTCCTGTAGTCATCCTCCAGGCTCGTTTTAGGACTGCCGCCAGCCCCTGAACATTGATGTGCCCACCAGTTGAAAGTTTCATTACCACTGCCCATTTAAACTCCTCTTCCACAGATTTCCATGTTGTGTCCTTCACTGATACCCTTAGCTCACCCTTCAGCCTATCCGTGAGTACCTCCACGTGTTTCGCAAGTGCATTTCCTCCCGCTGTTGTCTCGTCGTTAGTATCCATTTACTGTGTTTTTCACGCTAGTTCCCTCAATAAGTCAGCCAAATAGGGGGAGCCGAGGGAAAAAAAGTAATGGGAAATGGGAATAGGAAAATAAAGGCCCTCGGAGAGGACAGAAAACTCTCTAAGTCAAAGGCTTAGAGAGAAGGAAAGGAATAGGTCGCAGGAATCTTCGTTTTCAACTTACATACCTAGCCATCATGCATAAACGAGTGTTAATACACTGAAACAGTAAGCGACTTATCATATTTCTACTCAAATTTTCTTGGAATCATTCTCGCGGCGGTGTCGCGACCTACGTGACATGTAGCTAATCGATATACGAATCCAACATTACCGACTTGAGGTTTCCAAAAGCAGCGTAGGATTTCAAAATTGCCGATCGAGGTGAGCTGATGATGGTTTGGGGTGGTCAATTCATGCATCGTCTCAAAGCTGAATTTTTGATCGCCAATTTGTAAAATCAATGCTCAAATCGAATCTAAATTGAAATTTACCTAAAACCATGATTTTAGGAATATCAAAACAGATTAAATTTTGGCAATTTCGTGACTAATTTACCCCTTTATGGATTGTAAACATTAATTTTATTATTTAAATTTTTCAATAGTTACAAATTAATCCCAAATTTAATAGCCGCAAATCTACAAAATTTAATGGTCGAGATTTGTTTATATTTTATAACTAAAAGTTACTTTTCACCTGATCTTTACTCAGGTGAGAACATATTCTACAAATGATATTGCTTAGAATAAATTATTATAAATTATAATAAATGACCTAATATTTACAGAAAATCAACTATTTTGAAGATCAAGAAAGACTTTATTTGCATTTCAATTTTCAATGCACTGAATAAATTAAATTTAAATGCAAATCTTTCATCAATTGTATTACTAAAATTTTCCTCCAACCTAATTTTCAAGGATTTCACTCTCAAATCTCTTACCTCAATTTCCCAGAAAACAAAAGTAATGTTTAATTCCAGAATAATAAAAAACATTAGAACAACAAAAATATAAAAACATATATATTAAAATAATAAATGTAGTTGATTCTCCAGACGAGGGCAGGATTTGTCGTTCGTGTTCTTCGGTTAAGGTTTGTGCCCGCGTTCTGATTTCTCATGCCGGAGCGCCGGTGACGGGAAAGCATCGATCTTGACGAAGTTTTTAGGCAATTTGGATGCTTTTGGTTCGATTGATCTGCAGTTTTACATCATAGGGTTTTTGATTCAAGGTATGCATGTGTTTGTATATCTGATGTAATTAAAGATGGCATTTTTGGATCATTGATGTGACAAAGGTTTAATCTTTATGTTTTCAGAGATTCAGAATGGGTGTGAAACAAGCTATTAAGAGTCTGGATGCATTTCCTCGTCCAGAAGAACACCTCTTGCAGAAAACAAAGTCTGGAGCAGTTGGTATGCTACTTTTTTTACCATTTCTGTAATGCTGGATTCTTCAAATACAAAATATTGTCGGGTTTTACGATTTCGTGACCCTTTGGGGTTGGCGGTGTGATTCTCGAATGCTAATCAACAATTAAAGTTTTCTACACTTGTGTTTTTTGCAGTCTCCATTGTAGGTCTGCTTATAATGGCAGTGCTGTTTCTTCACGAGCTTCAGTATTACATCAATACATATACGGTTCATCAGGTAGGTTCTCCGTTGATTTATTACTTTTGCTAACTAATTTTCTTTACCTCGACTTAGAACTGTTAATCTATTTAGAAAGTCAAGGTCGAGTTTGGGGTATTCCTAGACACTTGTAATCAATTTAAGCGAGTTTGTGGGATTCCTTGACACTTGTGTGAGCTTATGCTTCTTTTCCCATCAGATGTCCGTGGATCTGAAGCGTGGAGAGACACTTCCAATACACATAAATATGACATTCCCTTCGTTGCCATGCGATGGTCAGTGTGTTTGCTTCTTTCAAAATTTACTAGTCAATTCATTTTTATCTCTATATGTTTCAATATAAAATGACAATTGAAATTTGTGTGCAGTTTTGAGTGTGGATGCTATTGATATGTCAGGAAAGCACGAGGTGGATCTTGACACAAATATATGGAAAGTAAGTCTTACAGTCATATTTCATTAGCTTACTCGTAAATATCATAAAGTCATTGCTTGATGAATTAGCACTATATGACTTATTTTTTATTCTGAAAGTCAGCGACTTTAGTTTAGAATGGCTCTCATACAGGTGGATTTTATTGCTTTTAGTGCTGAAGATCACATTAGAAAATAGGATTGAATAGTTCTAGTCTGTTTTTTCCTTGACATGGTTCTTTACAAACATAGATGTCTGCTGGTTTGATCTGTAATACTATACTAATTAAATAAAGATACCTAAAAGGTTTACTCGGACGAGTTTAATTTAATGGCATTCCTAACCGGTCAATATATCTGATGCAGATTCGCTTGAATAGGGATGGACATATCATGGAACTGAGTATATGAACGATCTTGTTGAAAAGGGGCACTCTCATGGTCATTCACATGGTAAACTAAATTTATGTTCAACAAAAATGGATTATTTGGTTATCCTTTTCTGATTGGAATCTAACATGATGTTTTTGATAATATTTCTTGTCATCGTTAGATAAAGCGAAAGACCAGGATGATAATTCCCACGAGGTTCAAGCACTTACTTTTGACAAAAACATTGATGAAATGGTGAAGAAAGTTAAACAAGCATTGTCTAATGGAGAAGGATGTCGGGTAAACATTTCATATCTGATTGCCCTATCTGGTATTTCAGATGTATAGTGTGTTGGGTATTGAGTTTAATGTATGCAGGTTTATGGGGTTTTAGACGTTCAAAGGGTTGCTGGGAATTTTCACTTGTCTGTTCATGGATTGAACGTTTTTGTGGCTCAAATGGTCAGTTTTTAGAACTGTGACGTATTAGACTTTGGAGTGAATGTTGATTTATTCATAGCATGATTTTGTTTTCCGGTGTTAATATATATGATGTGTCTAACATCGCATCCCGACTATAGATTTTCGAGGGGTCTACTCAGGTGAATGTCAGCCACATCATTCACGATTTATCATTTGGGCCAAAATATCCGGGAATACATAATCCTCTTGATGGAACAGAGAGGATTTTACGCGCGGGTAGTGGTACCTTCAAATATTACATCAAGGTCTGCCTAAAATGTTATATAATCATAAGTTTACTTTCTTTGGGGATGCTTTTGAAGACTTTATATCATCGACAATAATTGGATTTTGCAGATTGTTCCGACAGAATACCGGTACATATCCAAGGACGTAATTCCAACTAATCAATATTCAGTCACTGAATACTTTTCCCCCATAAACGAGTTTGGTATGTCGTGGCCAGGTCAGTTGATTGCTTTAGTTATTGGGTTCTGGAGGTTTAGCTTTAAGTGTCCAAATGTGTTGCGCTAATGCCTCATTCTTTACTTTCAGCTGTCTACTTCCTGTATGACTTGTCACCCATCACCGTGACAATAATAGAAGAAAGGCGCAGCTTTCTTCATTTCATCACTCGCCTCTCTGCTGTACTCGGCGGAACATTTGCATTGACTGGTGAGTCCAACTTCCTTTTGATTTCGGTAGTTAATACACTTTAAAAAATCGTATTCAATTATTTTTCGCTGCCAGGAATGCTCGACCGCTGGATGGAGAGATTTATCAAGTTGTTAACAAAACCACATGCTGGAACTCTTATCAGATGAAAATCAAGACACCAAGTGCTCAAGACTTGGTTGAAGCACACATCTTGGTTCAAAGTTCTCATCTCTGTTCATCAAAATTGGACCATTAACAATTGAACTAGCTACAATCAGTCCAACACATAAACTATCATAGTCAAACCATGTTCAAAATCAAACCGTTCTTTTCCTTTTTTCATATTTCTTACACTACAGATAGTGCGTAAACGAGATGGTGCGTAAACGAGTCGAGTCGAGTATTAAACAGTTCCGAAGAAAGACAAGATACTAAGACCAAAGGTAACAAGCACTACAGTATCAGTTACGTATGCGTAATGCATTAGCATACGTAAATGGATAGGAAAGCATTCCATTGAAAACATCTGTAAATGTTATGTGGTCTGCGTATGCACAAATAACTAGTGACATTTTTTGAAAAACCAACCACAGTTAATGCTTTTCATCATCGATTTCCCACAAACACACGACAAGAATTGTGATCATATAATTGACATTTTTTTCATAATGGGTTGTTGTGGGAATAAAATTATGGTCTTTTGCATGATAATAGCAATCATTTGAATGTTGAAAAAAAATCAGTTTTATTTATTATTTCTTTCATTCTACCGAATAAAATCTTATTATGTTCTTATCGAAATTCAAACTCAAATTAATTCGATTGATGGTAATTAAAACTTCGACTCTTGACAACTGAACTAAATCCAACTAAATATGAATTTTATATAGAGAATATTCACTGTTATTACATTTATCGTAAAAAAATAATCCTAAAAGATAAGATGGAATCCGAGTCAAGAAGGTAACTAAAGTGGGCACAAATCATCACACATTCACACATGCATGTCTTCTTTATTCATTTTATTGGATCAAGAATTTTTAATTAAATAACAAAAAGAGAATCCAACTTGGGTTCGAGTGATCTCCACCTGGATCCCATTGTTCCATTACTGAATTTCTGATGGTGAAACCACAGTGGAGCACAAGTGTATTCTATAACACATTTTTTGTATATTATTATTTGAACAATTTTTCTTGGGTCAAATATGGATGCACTTAGATTTATTTAAATATTGAATTTTGATATTAAAATCAAATGATTTATCATATTATTTAGTAAGTGCCTGTGCTACTACAATATTAAGTTGAATTCATTTTTTTTTCAAAAATAAGATAAATGAGTATAAAATCCATTTAAAATGAAGTACTTAATTGACATAAACTACCTATATATATGACCTTCATGTATATCACATTCCTTGTAAAAAACTACATATTTCCCACATTCCATACCAACCTCTCCATTGCTCCCTCACAACCTATATCCATCTTATCAACAAGATTCTCAGGTTTATCAAATTCCTCCTGAATTCCACAATAAATTCTTTACATCTTTTTGACAAGATTAATTATACTTCCTTTTGGGCATTCAATCCAACGTGCTATCCTTGTTTATGGCAACTTATTTTTCTAGTTTTGGGATTACTAGACTTATTTTTGAGGTTTATAAAATGGGCATTTGTTTCAGATCAGTTCGAGTGAGTGACGTTAGAAGCCGGAAATGGCCATTCTTGACGAAAAGGCGATGGATCACGCAGGCAAGAAGCAGAATCCCAAGTTTCATAAAACCTACTTTGATGTGTTAGGATTATGCTGTTCATCTGAAGTTGTTCTGATTGAAAACATACTGAAAAACCTCGACGGAGTTAAGGACATTTCAGTCATTGTGCCATCAAGAACTGTCATAGTTGTGCATGATGAACTACTCATTTCCTCATTACAAATCGGTTAGTTTGACATATTTACCCCTCGTTTTTAAATTCACACCCTCTTCATTATTTTCTCGTATTGTCACCTTTTATTTCTCCCACACTCAAATTCATGTGTTTGTTTATTAGACATGTCATTTTGTCAATCAGGTTGCGTGTTAGGCAACATGAAGTTTATAACAAGCCTGCCGGAAAATCCTGTATTGGAATTTGTAGTCTACAAGTTTATAATACTTTGTTAAAATGTGGCCGCGCGTGAAACTTACGCTGTTCACAGTTTTTAGTTTAGGCTAAGAGACTTGCCTAATGCACATCAAATGTCAAAAGACGATTTTGCCCTCGAGTTCTACGCCATATAAAAATACGGTTAAAATAATATTGAGATATAAAGCAGTAGGACATCATTTCAATAGTTAAATTTTAAATTTCTAATGCATCAAAACAAGAACATTAAGATAGTTGTGTACAGAATAATTAGTGTATGATAATTCGGTATTTTGACAGTTAAAGCATTGAACCTAGCTAGGCTTGAAGCCAACGTTAGCAACCGCGGAGAGACAAACTACAGGAACAAATGGCCTAGTCCTTATGCTGTCTTTTGTGGAGTTTTACTTGTAATTTCCCTTTTCCAGTTTGTTTTTCGACCCCTCCGATGGGTCTCCCTTGCCGCCGTGGCCGTTGGTATATTCCCTATTGCCTGGAGATCCGTCGTTGCTCTGAAGAATCTCACGCTTGATATCAACATTCTCGCTATATTCGCAGGTAAAAATAAAATCCGTCTTTAGTAACCCGAAATGTTTTTGTAGTTTAGATATAAAATACTGAGTGCATTATTTGTTTACAGTAATTGGCACAATAATTCTGAAGGATTATCTAGAGGCTGCAACAATTGTATTCTTATTTACCATTGCGGAATGGCTCGAGTCAAGGGCAAGCCACAAGGCCACGGCTGTGATGTCATCATTGATGAACATGGCACCGCAGAAGGCGGTGATAGCCGAGACAGGGGAGGTGGTGGATGCTGATGATGTGAAAATCAATACCATTTTAGCTGTCAAGGCAGGGGAGGTTGTGCCAATTGATGGAATAGTTGTTGAGGGTGAGTCTGAAGTGGATGAGAAGACACTCACCGGAGAGTCTTACCCTGTGCCTAAGCGGAAAGATTCGACGTCTTGGCTGGAACTATAAACCTCAATGGTATGATATGACACTGCTTTTCAATGTCTTGAGCTCATCAGTTGAGTAAACTTGTGAAAATGATGAGGAAATTGGGTACCTTATTTTCAGGTTATATCAGCATAAAGACTACAGCCATCGCGGAGGATTGCGTGGTGGCCAAAATGGCGAAACTAGTCGAAGAAGCACAGAACAACAAGTCCAAAACACAAAGGTTCATAGACAAGTGTGCCAAGTATTACACTCCTGGTAAGTTTCATATATGATTCCATCCTGCATTTTTCGCTATCCGGACTAATTGGTTGGATTCTGTTCTGCAGCTGTTCTGCTTATAGCAATTTTGGTAGCAGTAATCCCAGCTGCAATGAGAGTTCACAACACTGATCAATGGTTTCATTTAGCACTGGTAGTACTAGTGAGTGCTGTCCCTGTGGACTCATTTTGTCTACGCCGGTGGCGACATTTTGCGCGCTTTCCAAGGCTGCTACGTCGGGGCTTCTGATCAAAGGAGGGGATTATCTTGAAACACTAGCCAAGATCAAGACTATGGCTTTTGATAAAACTGGGACAATTACAAGAGGTGAATTCGTTGTGTCGAATTCAAGTCTCTTCGAGCTGATCTAAGCTTGAGCACATTGCTTTTCTGGTAACAAACAAGAAACTCTCTGCTCTTTAGTATCTTTTTCCAGTAGTTTTACCAAGGAAATCAAAATTCTGATCTGAACACTTGAAGGGTTTCGAGCATTGAGAGTAAGTCAAGCCATCCGATGGCCACGGCGCTGGTGGACTACGGGAGATCGAGTTCCATCGAGCCAAAGCCTGATGAGGTAGAGGAGTATTATAGCTACCCGGGCGAAGGGATCCATGGGAAGATTCATGGCCAACACGTCTACATTGGCAACAGAAGAATGGCCAAAAGGGCTCATTGTGAGTAGGTAATATCCGCTTTGCTCTGCTGCTAAACCCTGATCCCTAAACCCTAACCTGAAATATAATCCAACTGGTTGTAACTCAGGATCCATACCTGAAGGTGAGCCCATGGAAGGAAAGACTATTGGGTATATATACACTGGGGAAAGCTTAGCTGGGATTTTTAGTCTCTCGGACGCATGCCGCTCTGGCGCAGCTGAGGCTGTCAATGAGCTTAAAAAGATGGGAATCCGGACAGTGATGCTTACTGGAGATAGCCAAGCTGCAGCCAACCATGCCCAAACTCAGGTCTCATTCATACTAACATCTACTAAAGTGCATTTCATCTTCTGTTCGAACACGGCCTAATGGACCACGTAAATGCAGCTGGGAAATGCACTAGAGGAAGTCCATGCAGAGCTTCTCCCGGAGGACAAGGCACGGATAATCGAAGAACTGAAGAGCAACGGGCCGGTGGCAATGATAGGAGATGGGATCAATGATGCACCAGCTCTAGCCACAGCTGATATAGGGATTTCAATGGGAATAGCTGGCTCAGCTTTAGCAACAGAAACAGGCAATGTTATACTAATGTCTAATGACATTAGGAAAGTTCCGGAGGCCATCAAGTTGGCAAGGAGAGCTTTGCACAAGGTGGTTCAGAATGTGATATTGTCCGTAGTTACAAAAGGCGCGATTTTGGCCTTGGCGATTGCAGGGCATCCGCTTGTTTGGGCTGCGGTTTTGGCTGACGTTGGGACATGTTTGTTAGTCATTTTTAATAGTATGTTGCTTCTGAGAGGTACAAGTCACAAGCACCACGACCACGGCCACAACCACCATCATCATGGAAAAGGAGAGTGTAAGATGAATGACCACGCGAGCCATAGCCATACCCATAGCCATGGTTGTGGATCCAAGAAGGCGAAATGCGAGATAAAGAAGGATGAATGTGGGTTGGAAGGTGAGTGTGGTTCAAAGTGCAGAGCTTTGGTTACAGAGCAGAGGCAGAGCGAGAAATGTTGTTCTGTTGAAGCTAAGAGCGAATGCTGCACTAATGCGGATTTGATCACCGCGACGAGGATTGTTGCGGTGAGAAAGTAGACAAGGAATGTTGTGGTGAAGTTGATGAATGTTGTGATGTTAACGGCACAGATGCACCTCATCATCATCACCATCTTGAGGGTGAAACTCAGGTATGTGAAGCGAATGCGAAGCTCCGAAATGCTCGAGGCCTGAGATTTCGGATGAAGTTGTGGTGCAGAAGTCATCAAATGCGGTGGAAGAGAGCATCATTGTTGTAGAAGAGGACAAGAACTTGAAGCTAAAAGAAGCCATATTCACAGCCACAAGGGCTCAAAGTGCTGCGAAGAGAAGAAGGCCATCGAGAAGGCTAGTCACTGCCACAAGCCACATTGCGCGACCAGCCACCACGCTGCTCAAGACAATGCAGTTGTGTCGCTCAGCTGCAAAAAGTCCACTGAAGAAACTCCCACTACTTGTTGTAAAAACAAGAGTCAAGAAGCACCACCACATTGCCAACCAAGCCACAGTCACAGCCACGCCCACAAGCACTCGGAGATGGATCAGGCAATGCACGCTTGTAAGAGTTTTGGGAAGCGAGAGATTGGAGGGTGTTGCAAGAGCTACAGAAAGGAATGTTGCGGACACAACAAGCACAGCCGTTTTGGGAATGGACTGCCTGAGATTGTAATAGAGTAAATCATGAAAAGCTTCACATGTAAGTCAGAAGATCCTTAAAAGTCATGAAGAGAAACAGATTAATAATGAATCGACCGAAACTCATTTAAACGACAATTTAAGGTTTACATAAGAGGAAGAAATTAGGAGTCTTTTTTCTGCAAAGTTCTTCTGATTTACATATCTTTCTTGTATATATATAAGAATCGATTATTACCAGATTACAAAAGAATAACAAGCCGTTACCTTTTTATATAATTCAGTGTTGGCATCTCCTCTCTACCTTTGATAACCCATTGCAACCACTGGAATTCTTACCTTGTGCCCTCTGCTGCCCTTCAGCAAAACCTCTCCAAAACTATACATTCCGGTCACAGAGCGGACACTGAGTGTCACTGTAAATCGCCGTGATGCGCCAGCTTTGAGAGTCATCGCTGGAGGGTTGGTTTCAATGGCTACTGAAGGATCCATTCTACCTGCAATCACGTATGTTTCTTCTAGCGCGACATTGGTGACAGTGCGTGTTACAGTCCGGGTTCCTACTAGATGGGATATTGTTATTGACGGGCTGTTGAAGTTTGATGGGTGGCCGATAGTGTAGTTGCAAGGAGAGTTTGTGTAGTTCTTTATCTCGTGAGAGTCTATTCCGGAAGTTGTGCATAAAAATCCCAAGTAATCTTGGTAACCTAAAAAATAGGGAGGTCAGGCAAATAGATTAGGTAAATAATAATATTGCAATGAGGTTTTGGCTTAAAGGTACCCGCATCAAAGATAAGTCCAGGATCCAATGCAGCTCGTGGACTAACATGACCACTCCCATAGTCAAAAGGCGTAGCCTTGACAAATGTCATGGATTCTGTGGCAGAGAATTGTTGCGCAAGAATAGGCCTCCCAGATCGGTCAAGCACTGTTGAGGTTGTCATTAAAGCTGATTTGATAGCAGCAGGGCTCCACCGAGGATGCTTCTGCTTGATTAGAGCAGCAATGCCCGCAATGTGAGGGGCAGCCATGCTTGTTCCAGATACCATGGCAAACTTATGCCCTGGTCAAAGGACAAGTTATGTTGCCTGAGTTTGACTTTTATAGGATTAAAATGTATAAAAATGTAGATGCGGAGCATTACCGAGATAATCAGCTTCATCAGTTCCATTAGGAGACCAGGCAGCCCATATCAGAGATCCAGGTGCTAATATGTCTGGCTTGAGAAGATCAGCATCTTGATAATTAAAATCCTTTATGTTGGGTCCCCGAGCAGAAAATAGTGCGACCAGCGGTGCTGATTTATGAAGAATAGGCATCAAGCCATCTCCAATTTTACCTGTTGCTTTGAAACTCTTTACTCGACCAGTCCAATCTCTTGATGTTGATGCATTATAGTAGTCAATAAGCTCCTGAGATAGAATAGAAAACATGAATACATATCTGGCATTTGGTGGAACAGAGATTGGTACTAATAAGATTCTAAATAAAATCCTCTACAGTGAAAACTTGTCTATTGCCATTCACTGTTCATGTGACAAACAACTCCAGGAAAAAAAGAGTGAGAGAAATTTACCAAGGACTTTGTCACATCAATTATCACGATCCCAGGTATATCCACAGGCACAGGATCAAATTTTGTTCCCGGGGCAATATTTTCCACCGCAAGAACAAAACCAACGGCTCCAAGACTCTTTGCAGTTTCAGATACTTTTGATATGGATGAGGATCCCGCGACAAAATTAAATGAATAACCACAAAGAAGAATGTTTCCCTTGACTAAGTTTTTGTTGAACACTTCAGGCCTCTGACAGTCTGTAGGACTGTACTTGGTAGAGGATGAATCAAGAAGCACATCATTAGCAGCGACAAAAGTGAATGTTTTATTTGGATGTGTTGAAGCTGCAAATGACCATATATATATATCAGTTTCCAAACCAAAAAGCTACAAGTTCAAATTTGTAACTAAAAATAAATAAAAATCATGTCTCTGATTTAGCGAGGCAGCAAGGAAGGGAACAGTGAAAATTGAACTTTAATAAGGAGTCTAGAGTTACCAGAAAGTCCCAGCCCAGCTAATATTTTCCCGTTTCCCAGAGTGAGATGATTTTTGTATCTGCGATCATCACATGCAGCAGCTACAGATGCTATCCAAGGACTATAAGACACCAAGGTTTTTGGGAATGGGCCGCCATTTCCAGCTGCCTGAGCTACAAATACACCAGCTTTTACTGCTGAAAGGAGTGTGGCATCAAAAGGATTTAAAAATGTTATCTTGGTAGTCGATGGGGGACTATTTGGCCCAACAGAAAGATTGAGAATGTCCACGCCATCATGCACAGCCTGTTTGAATTTAGTATGAAAATAATTAGCTAAATATTTCATTTAGAACTTCAGGAAAGGGTTGTTTAATGTTCTTTCAATCAATAAAACTCTAACAAACACAAGTTATCCAATATCAAGATGACAACCATTTTCCTTTACCAATCCACGAGCGATATCTATAATATAAAGAGGCCACAATATAAATAGTTTCCTTCCACATGGAAAGAAGTGTCAGAGTCAGAATCAGACTGTCAGCAAAACTGAAATCCAAATGATGCAGGTTGTCGTGAAAAAACAGTCACTTAAAGCCCAAAAATAATAAATTTAAGGCAGCTCAATATTGCTCATTCCAGAGTCAGATAATCTAAATCTATGATATGACATCCGTTATCCTACAGCTAGAAATTTAGTCAAGGTTGATCAGCTCAGCAGTACATTCAAGGAACTGTAGTGTGTCGATTCTCATTGGTGGATAAATCAATACAAGTAAAAGTGAAAATCTTAATGCTTTTACATGGCAACTATACCGCTACCAAATTATACCAAAATTACTCGATGACATTAAGGACTCAAAATGACCTGATCAATGGCAGCCATCACATCAGCAACAAATCCTCCAAATAGCCTGTATAAAGCTTTGTATACAGCGATTCTGATAGAAGAGAACAATGATTACTCGTTTATCAAATGTGTCAAATTTACAGATGACACATTATCTTTACAGAAATACTTTGTACCTGGCACGGGGAGCCATTCCACTAGCCCTTCCAAACTCATGCTCACACATAACCACGGAAACTCCATTATTTCCAGCAGCGATTGCTGCTGTATGGCTGTCAAACAATTATATCTTTCAGAATAAGGCAGAGTGAATCAAATTATAAAAACTGCTTAGAATTCAGAAGCTGATTTACATCATAAAGAGATTCAAAAATAGCATCTTAATATACAGGCACTTTGAAGACGTATAAAACCCTCTCCATGCCGCCACCTCAAGGAGGTTGGCTTTTGAACAAATAAAAAAACTGTAACCAATAGTGGTGTCTAACCTTCCATGCCCATCACCATCCAGAGGGGAAGCAAAATCAACCGTGGGATTGAAAACCCCAGCTGCCTTTGCAGCTTCTGCAAAATGTTGGGCTCCTATGATCTTACCGTTACAGAAGCTTATCTTAGTGTCAGGATCGACCTCACACTTTCCTCGGTACTTTGGAACAGGCCCATACGGGTCCCTTCGGTCAGTTGCAAAGCTTGGGTGGTGCGGATAAATCCCAGAATCTATAAACCCAATTACTACATCCTCACCAGCTCTGTCAAAGCCTCCTCCGGTTGGCCACACACCTGTTGGGAGTCCCAAAAATTGGGGAGTATGTGTAGTCAACTTCCGCACCTTCCAATCTCTTTCCAGAGATATTACACCAGGGGCGCGTTTCAGGACTTCTGCCTACAATTTCATAGAAACATGAAGGTTGAAAAGGTGTAAAATGGGGGTGACAATAACTCTTCTGAGTAAAAGAGCACAAGGTACAACTAAAAGGTTGAAACATAAAAGGGTTCACCTGTTCAGGGGAAAGGTGAACTGCAAAGCCATTTATGAGATGACGATAGCTGTATAGTTTTGTATAAGTCCCATGATCAAACAGCATCCCAAGAAGCATGTCATGCTTATTTTCAAGGTGGCGGGTGTACGCAAGGACGGGATCACTTCAAAAGAGAAAAGATTTGTTACCTATCAACATTTTTCAAGTGTAAGACAATGAAGTTCTTATTAAGAAGACTATAGATTAGGTTTTTTTACAGTCTGTTATTTCGCAGGTCAGAGTAATATTGGATACCAATGTTTAAAACCTGAAATAGACACTTAAATATCAAGTCGGCATACCTTGTGAAGTCAACTTTTTCATCATTATCAGCAGCAGTTGCTTCAAATCCATCCAATCCTCCCTGATAACTTATCACAGGCTCTCCTTCCACTGTCACTATGTAAATTTCTGCCTCTCCAAGACCAAAAATGGCAAGGAGAACTAAAATAATACCATAAAAGGACTTCACAGGATTCATAATAACTTCTTCTGCTGACTGAAGCAGCTCCAAAACTGCCTTCTTACTGCCACAAGTCAAAGCCAACCATGGAACATGTCAATAATCAGTAAAATAAAACAGCTAGACAATTTTTAGTGAATCATGAAACAGTTAGCTTATCCAATTTCAGACAAGCCCGGCAGATAAGGAAATAAGTTAAATAGAGTAAGTACGCAACTAGCCATCTCATTAACTGACAACTGACGGGGAGGATAGGCAACATGATCAACATCTCCATAGAAAAACAAAGACTCAAATCAGCAACTGGTGGACATCAAATCTAAACACTTAATTGCATCATCTTCTTCTTCTTCAAACAACCACCAAGAGCACATACAAAGATAAATCATCATCATCACTTGACTGCAATAATACATACCAATATTGAGCAGAAGCAAAAGTGGATCTAAATCCTCTCCGGCAGCCTTGAACTATAAAAAGAAAATAAGAAAGGTTGAAATCAATAATCGAGTATCAGCAGCATAAATCAAATGACAGCTTACAAAAACGCGATTCCACGAACAAGTGATTACTGTTGAAGTAGTTGAGTTTGGAAGAAGAAGGAACAACGGCGAGTTTGAAAGAAGAAGAAGTGAATTAAGCAAAGAGATGTGCTTGATTGCTTGCTACATTGCCTGGTTAGATATTTAGATCAGAAAGAGAGAGAGTGGAGTGTAGAGTAAGTGAGATGTGAAATTGAGGGTAGTTAGGGTTTTTGTTACCTTTTATAATTCAATTGAATTTGCAGAGAAGACGACGATGAAGAAGAAGAAGGTTGACTCTCACGCACACTCCCTCTACTTCACAGTCCCCAGCCCTCATTTATTTGTTTTAATTAAAATAATAATTAAACGTTAACTTTAAGTAAAGTGAAGTGAAGATCATCTCTTCTAGAGTAGTAGTAGCAGGAGACGTTGCTTCTAATACAAGTGCAATAGGAGTATATTGTAAAAGTGCTGCTCATCCTGCAAATCATTAACATTAGACAATTCAGTAATCAATCTGTTTCCCATTGCCTTCGGAAACAATCTACTATAAATGCTACACTGGACTGGAGGCTGTGGTCACTTCTCTAAATCCAACAGACATGTGAAGCTATCAGCTCTGCCCCCACAAAACATAACATCAACATTTTATAACACTACATGTGATCCCTTCCATGTCTCTCTTTTTCAATTGGCCCCCTTCAGCTACTATATTAATTTCATTTTCAGATTCAAAGCACAATTCATAGTATAAGAAAACATAATTGGTAAATAAATTATAAAGTTACATCCATGATGCATCACACAGCATATCAGGACTGCTACTCCCAAACGGGTAGTGTCCATATTGTACATACAAGTTTCATCTGACTTTTGTGATGCCTTGGTGTTTTTCATTCGACCAACTACAGCCTTCATATGGTGTTCTTGAACTTATGACATATCTACACTTCCAAGTGTACCTGTTGATAATTGATGTCTGTTAGCAAAGAAAGAATGATGATGCAGCAACCACACGTCTTAGTATGTTTAGCTGCATATATCTGAATTAATTTAGCATAGAAGAATTTTCCAAGAGACCTAGCAATTAAGTAATTAATTGACAAAATAACAAGCTAATGTCGAGCCTATATACTCATTGTTATTAGAAATTGGAGATCCATTCAGGTTCGGGATACTGGAGCATGTAAAACAACACATCCAAACAATTTAACATTAGCTTTTAAAGTATGTCAAATGATCGAACCAAAATCAATTGATAACAGGTATAACATTTGATTGCCCAAGTTAACGACGTTACCAAGAAGCTGGCTCCCATTTATCACTTATTCAGAGTCTTCTTCGATTTTTACAACTTTCACTTGGATCTCAGTGTCAGATGGTTTAGACTCTTTTAGCTTCACTTCACTAGACTTGTTGCCTGTTGCAAAAAAAAAGAACTACAGAAATTTATTTCATTCGCAGTAACAGTACTACAATCCAATTAGTATTCATGATGATTAATGGATAATTAATAATCAGCATAAATCCTTGAATATTTGTTTTTATTTTCGTATTTAAGATGAGTTACGAATCCTATACAAAACAGCATGTCAGCATAAATAAAAGACAATGACAACAACATGATGATGCAACATTCATTTTGGTGGCCATCACGCAATGCAAATTATATCACTAGAGTTTTCAGCCAGCAGAGAATCAATGATAAAAACAGAAGGCAGGCAGTCGGAATACAATATTGTCATGAAGAACAAGTTTAACTCCTCTCGTTCTTGAGTATCTGAACTTCTTTAGGAGAAACACATGACTCATGTGGAACAGAAGCTTCTTCAAGAAATTGCATCGGAAAAAGAAGCTTATTTGAAATAGATAACATATTCACAGACGTGTGGCTTAAATGCCTTTTTTAGAATCGCTAATACAGTCGAAGTGGATTCAGTCTATGTTAGCCTGTCTGCCATTCTATATCACATGCTATATGCTTATATACTTTTCCGCACTAAGATCTACACAAGATTTGATATAGCAGGAATGTGCCTTCTAAAAACTACAAAAATGAAGCTACACATTCGATTTCAACAAGTGAATTCATCGATAAATGCACTAGATAACCCGGCGGCATACACAAATAAGCAACTAACACCAAGATTAATTTTTTACTATCCTAAAAAAATGATTTAGACTTTCATTTGAGCCAAAATACTGAGTTGAACTGGGATGCAAAAGAATTAACAACTGAACATTCCAATGTATATAGATAGACTAAGCTGAATTAATATGCACAAAATTAAAAGCAAGTACTAACTAAAGCCCTAAACAAGAAAAAATAACACTCAAACAAACCTCTCAGTAGATGATCAGACGACGGCCAGCCTCTCACAGTAGTAAGTGACAATTCTTCCTCATCAGACAAAGCCGGACCCAAAGAGCACTTTTTCAACAAATTAGCAACCTTTTTAGCACTAGGCTTAGGCGGCACCCAATAAGACGAGCCAGGGATGAAAGGAAGCCATGATGGCGCGGATCGCTCCGCAATTATTGTGTGCATCAAATCCTCAATCCTCACGATCCTGACAGCGTTAGAGTCTCCGTTATCGGCTGACGTTTCTATATCTATCTCGATTAATGTTCCTTCGGCGACGGTGTGACGGTGCTTGAGTGAGATTAGGGTTCGGCTGAAGAGGAGTGTCGTTGATCTGGCGATTAGGGCTTGGGAGACGACGCGAGACATTTCTGATGAAAATTGGATTCGGATTGGAGAAGTGAATACTGAGCATCAACAGAGAGATTGTGCCTGGAGAATTTTAGAAACGGCGCCGTTAAAGGCTCTGTACTGTCGTTTAACACGTAATCGGTGAAAAGAGAATAAAGAAATAGAATGAAGAGAGATTTTATTGATATATTGATTGTGTAAATGATATAAAATAATAGAACAATAATAAATGTAAGACAATAATGGTGAATACCAAATTTATTTTCCTATACTATAATTATCCTAACAATCAGATCTAAGCGTACGATGTGATGTGAATAGTCATTAGTCAATGGGACTTAAAGCAGTAAAAAATCATGCCTACAGTCTACACTCTACAAAGCAGCTTCTTTGATATTGCCTCCGTACCTAAATGTTTGTCTACTTTCCATTTTGAGTGTCCTCTTAAGTTTGTCACATTTGCTTCATTTTCAACCACATATTTTATTTTTCTACTCATATACATATAAATCATTTATTCTCAACCACACATTTTATACCTACTTTTTTCCTTAATAATCGTGCTAGTTGTCTTTTTTGACAAACAAATGGGGACGGAGGGAGTAAGAAGTATAAATTGCATCATGTTAAAATACGATCGAATAAAGAATGAAACAGAAAAATTGGGGTATCAAAAGACGACGGTTCTGTTCTTCTCGTAGGGCAGCACCCGAAGCTCACAGTATGATTTTATGGCCTTTGCAAGGCATTGTTTCTCTAAGTTTTCAGATTTGAGTACAAAGCTCTTCAGGTTATCCCTGTGGGAAACTCTCTCCACCTGCAATCATATAAGCAGTACATACCCATGAATATGACGGTTGTGTTTCACACTTGGTTGGTGAGTGAAGCAAGGAAAAGAAATAGACAGTTAAGAGTCTGCACTCACCATTTGTTCGATAATTGGACCAGCATCCAGTTCTTCGGTGACGAAATGGCTTGTTGCGCCGATTAATTTGACCCCAGCGTCAAAAGCCTGCTTAGAAGGGCTGCCACCCTTAAAAGAAGGCAGTAGGCCATGGTGGATATTGATTATATCCTTCCCATAGCTCTTTAAAAAATTGCCAGACAATACCTGTTCATTATGTGGTAGTGTTGATTAAATGAATTACAACAGTTAAACTTACAGAAAATTAACAAACTTTATCATTGTCACCTGCATGTATCTGGCTAGTACAAGAAAATCTGTATCCTGAACCAAGCCTAACACCTCATCTTCTCTTTTGCTTGAATCGGGTGTGGATAGGTAATGGTAACAAATTTTGTGTCTTTCAAGAAATCGCATCACATGTGTGTCTGGTTCTCTATCGTGATTGCTGAAATGCAAATTCCACATTAGAACTTATAATAGTCATAAGTGTTTGCTTACACTGGTATTGTTTCTTACACATTACCTTATGACACAAGTTATATCTACCGGTAGTTTTCTGTCCTGCCAGGCATGCAGTAGATCAACCAAGCAGTGGTCCTGCCAGTGACATCAAGTAAATTGAAAGTGGTATGGATGCTCATGCATTCAAAGAAAGCTTCATGCACAAAGTAGTACCTGTTTTGAGGCGAGAATTGCAATCTTATATTTAGGATCCAGATCGGGCACCCGAACAACAGATTTCCATGCATTGAATGACTTGCCTAACTCATTGAAGTCATCATCCATTTGTGCCCTTGGCCACTTGAGGGGGTCGAATACAAACTCACTGATATTTAGGTCAAGTAAGATTGGTCAGCAGATAATCACAACAATTCTGATGTTTCTAAACTACATAAAATCAATCCTAACGAGTCACTAGTGCTTCAGCACTCTAAAATTTACTTCATAATAAAGCTCTGTGTTTCTTCTTAATTATTTTAACACTCATTGATTTGAAAAAGTTGTCGAAAGATGATGAAACAACAAGTAAGAAGATAATAGACCTTCTGGAGTAAAATACGTTCCTTCTTTCGGGAACAAACACATCTGCACCAAGTATATTCCCTCCTCTAGAAGCAATACAATTTGATAGCTTTGCAACGATTCCAACATCATCCTAATTACACAACAAAATTCTCAAATGTTTGAAATCCGAAAAGCCCATTACTTACAATCTCAAAGACTCCAAATTGAGTATGACTTACAGCACAATGGAAAACATGGACTCCATGTATTGTCTTAGGCAATGTTGTCCGATCAGACACAGACGGCTGAAACAGATTTCTCGACGACTGAAAGGACCTTGTAAACCCTGGAATTACTGAAAACCTTGAAGACCCCCTTCTCACAAAGTCCATATCTTTCCTATCAATAATCAACTAACTCACAACCACAGCAAACTAATTTCTGATTTCACTAAACTCCTCAACTCCTCATTTTGATCCCTTCATATAAAAATTACCCAAATTACAACATATGCATAAACACAGCAACAAGAGTAAATCAAAGGATACTCTAACAAACCCTAGCCAGAGCCAAACTTTTTGAAATCAACGCACAGCGCGATAGGCAACAATTCAATCTCGGGGCAATCGCAGCAGAGTTAATTACCATAAATTGAATCAAAATGCAGAGTTGCGAAGATACTTACAGCGAATCGCGAGAGGCGAATCAGATCGGATGGATTGAGCAGGTGACGATCGATGACGCGTGGGCTGGGTGGAGCTTAGAGGATCGACCCAGACACGACGTCGTATATACCTTGCCCACTGCGTATCAGTTTCTTTCACTTGCATTGGAATTATTTTCTTCATTGTAGAAAAGTTGTAAATGTAGAAAATTTGTTACATTTGAAATGTCTGATTTTTTTACTTTATTTTCACATAGCTCAAGCATTCGATAAATACAGACTCAAAGCAGAAATGCATTCAGTTTCGGAACATTTAGATTTTCGAACAGTGTGTGGAAAAAGATCAAGGCTTATGGTGGAGGAAATTAGTTCAATTGCGACCCAGCACTTAGGCTACGAACTTTGCGATCCAGATCTCGCACCGTTGAATCAAGATCCAACGGTTGCAGATTTGCACTTTAATTTTTTTTTTGTGCGTATAGTTTTTCGTTTAGCGAAATGCACAAATGCAAATGGAATGTGCGTATAGTTAATACAAAAGTGCAAATAGCGAAATCCCAAAATGCACGTATGCATTGGGGTCGCAAAGGAACCGAACTCTATGGTGGAGGGAAACAAGTAGCAATATTATACAGCAAGCCTCCAGCTTGCACTCAATGCAGTGAAATATAAGCAATGAAAACATGTGTGTAAAGATCGATCACAAGTCAACTGTTTCATTGGGATTCCAATGAAGTTTTCCATAGTTTAATCCATCAGCTGACTACAAACAAAAGATGCCCAACTGGGTTCCAAGAATCTACTAATTTAAAACTATTCCTAATCAGATCCCCAAAACACAGCTCACTTGCCACATGCTGTATGCAATTAGATCCGACACTCATCTTGTTTTGAACTCAAAATGTCCGAGTTTTTTTTTCCGTTTTCGTGCAGGCCGGTTCAGATCCATTCGTCGTAGATTTTTTATACTCTAGACTCCGAGAAGTACGTAGTAAAGTATAGTAATTGGCAGTGCAATCAGCATACCAAATATGACCCTGGAAGGAAAAAAATAAAATCTTAGCAAGAGTTTCTTCGTGCATTTTACTCGAAGTGTGTGAATATATAATCTTACGCAGTGCTGAGGATGTCCGCGTGGACATTGTACTCTTTGGCAAAGACGAAAGGGACAATGCCTTGAGGAAGAGCTGCCTGCATTTTGCATAAGTGTAGATTTTAGTTAGCGAATGAAACCAAAATGCTAGCAGAATGGAACTTTGATGGAAGAATTAGTTTTTAGTACCTGAACAATGGCTATATGTAAAAGAACACCTCGAAGGCCAACGGCAATGGAGGTGGCTGCAATCACAGCAGGACCTGTTATGAACCTAACTGCCATAGAAAATGTCGCGACAGTGTTCCCACAAGCTATAATCTTCGGTTGCAATGCCATGAATAAACCTGAAGTACTTTCAGCATTAGAATTCAATGCTTTATAACTAAGAAAATTAATGTAAATGTGAATTTATGCATTCACCTAGACTGAACATGGCCATTCCTAGCCCTGCGTCGGATAGTATGGAAATCGATCCATGGACGATCGATGGCATCTTGATCCCAAACCTGCATCATCAAGAATGCGTAAAAATTCAAGCTTGAATGTAGTGACAAAGTTACTAGAGTATTAAATCCGGCTCGAGTTCTGATACAAATGTCCCCTACAGAACATCCTACAAGATATATTTAATATTGGAATCTTGATTGAATTTTGCAGCAAAGACAAGACTAATATTTCCACCACGACGCGCGGCTGCACGCACGTGATTGCAGAGTTGCACATGAATGCACAGGCGGATAGATCGGATACTCCAGCAGACAAAGACTGACCAGAATAAGCTAAGAGAAGGCAGACCAGATCCATTTAACTCATTTAACATTTCAAATTAGGTTACTTGAGACACAAGGTAACGAATTAATGAGGGATTTGAAAATGTTGCATACCTGAAGGAAATGAGGGACCAAATGAGGCCGAATAGGCTTGAGTAAGTGTTGGGATTTCTAATAAGTTTCCTCCAGACCATGATTAGAATGAGCCTAGTCATGACGCTTGCCGGAGGCATTTGATGGTTCCTTGTTTCGCCTCCGCCTTCCTCCATATCATCCACCTTTTTACCCACTGTGAAAGGTGATGATCCGTTGGAGGTGCGAATTTGGCTGAAACCGCTTCCCCAATGTCCGTTGGCTGTCCCTTTTTCTCATTCTGCTCAAAGCCTGCATTCTCTACTCCAAAATGATAAAATCAAATGGCGAAAAATCGGATAATAAAATGAAAAATTGAATCTATTCTCATGTACCTCTAGAGTTTGCAATCTCTTGCTGTAGAGCAGATTTTGATGCATCAACTATCCGAAATCTGTAGAAGACGTTCTGTTCACATTTCCAATATTTTTCATCTGTCCTGATTCGGACACCGGCGAGTTACTCGAACTCCATACAAACATATGCAGATCCTTACCATTCCCACTCTCCTTTCTCTTAATACCACCGCTCGTCGAGCCAGCAGCAAACATCGGATTTGGAGGCGGATACGACCCAGTTCCGCCTCCAAGTCCATATCCACCACTATTATGAAACATAAGTTCTCCACTCACATTTTTCCCTCCAGTCCTCTTATTCTTCCCCATCTTCATAACCTCCTCCTCAAAATTCGATGTCTCGGGTTACTCCTTTCGATGACTGAAGCGAGAAAACGTCCCCGCCGTACGAGCTAGTATGCCCGTGTTTCGGGGACGTATTCTTACTTGAAAACATAGCTAAAAAATCAGTCTGGTTAAAACTCGAAGCCCTCGGCGTAGGCTCTCGAGACGATTGCACAGATAAATCTCCACTCCGGTAAGATTCGAAGCTCGAGGCGTGATTGAGTTCATAGCTTTCGACTTGCTGTACATTGATTAACGCTTGAAGTTGAACTTCTCCTTACTTTCACATGAAGTTTCCCATCCTCTCCGATCTCCGCATCCGCTTGCAACGGCTCTCGTCCATTCAATGATAACACATCCGATTCGACTCTAAATGACGTAATCGAACCGGCTGTTTCCGGAAACTGCTCTGATATTAGCAACTTAGCTCCGCGATATTCGAACATAAAAAGCATAAGAGTGTACCAAATGACGCTCTGCAGCACGACAATCTGAACCATCAAACTCCCCGAATACTCACCGTACATCGCCGTCAGCAACGGAATCCCCATCACAAGCGTGTTAGGCAAACTAGACATGAGAAAAGAGTGATCATCCACTCCAAACTTCCATGTTTAGTAAAAGTATTCCAAAGGAACAGAGCACAAAGTATCACTACTTTTTGCAACGAGTCCGCCGCGATGAACCTGTAATTCATCGCGTACGGGTCGTTGGTGGAGATGAAGTGGAATGAAAGTAGCGGGACTGCAAAGACCGCTACGAAACGGTTTATGCCTGAACATTGATCCGGTGTGAAAATTTTCCACCACCGGACTGAACCGTAGGCAAGTATCATTGCGACGTAAAGCGGCACTATCGCCGCTAGTACGTCGTAGATGTCTTTCCCGGTGATCATTTTTCAAGAGTGTTTGGAGATCAGCTTGGGAAAGATAGAGGATGAAGCTGGTCAAGTAAAGCTATTCTTTATAGTTGTAGCAAACCTTGGGTTTTAGCATAATGCATAGTTTAATCAAGTATTAAATGCTTGTTGAGATCTCATACACAGTGCAATAAGTTACATGTTTTGTCAATATAATAAATAAATTAAAATTAAAAATTCTCAAGATAGCTTCAATAACCGGTGCAGATCGAATGACTGAACGATAGAACGTTACTTCTTATATAAGAATACCTTCTCTAAGTGTTGAGATTCAATACAATGTAACTATAATTAAGTGTTCAATAACCTCGGCAAAAAAGAATATATCATGAGATGGAACAGTTACATGTTTTTCTTAGATGTTTGTTGAAAAAGGAGTGTGTAGTATATGAGTTCATTCCAAGCATCTGGAACTCCAGGAAGGCACCAATGACTACAATCTTGACGTCTGAGTGAAAGCTTTGCACCTTTCTTTCCGTAAACTGAAGGATGACCATCTTTTCGAAAGTTTGTGAGTCGTGTGACATTTAATAGAATCACCGGAACTTTCATGTTCTTGATGACTTCTTCCACTATTTTCATTTTCAAGGGGTAAGTGTTGAGGAATGCAGATCCTTCTTTGATTGGTTCGGTCTCACCGTTGCACGTACCGCCTGAATCCCAATCCCCGCCTCTGGATAAATATCCACAGCCCATTACTTTCGGTATTAGGTCACATTTTACAGTTGGATAAAGAAGATAGAGTTAGTTCTTGCCTGAAATGAGCTGAGGAGTATCCGCGGTAAAAGACCAACTGTTTTCTCTTATTCACATTGGCGTCGACCCACTTCCCCCATGTCTTTATGGCTCTTCTATAAGCTTCCACCGCATCAAATTTTGGATAAATGTAATCTCCTTCTTTATAATAGTTTTTCCTACAGAAATTGTAGAAACCTTTTATATCCGTTTTGATGCCATATCCCCAACGAGAATGCAACCGCTGAAAATTTCTTTCTCAGTAATTCTTAAAGTAGTTAGTTAAAGATTACCCTCTAGCTGTTTTTCCATGAGACCACCAGTGAGCAGTGTTGAAAATGAGGATGTCAGCGTCTCCACCTGCCTGATGTCTTGTCAATTCGGTCTATTGACAATGTTGGATTTGTGCTTCCTTGTGCATTGACACGTACACCTTCTTTCACAAAAATGGGAGCGAACAAATTCCACCGTGCAATTATAATCCTGCAATGTAAATTTTGATAACAAAAAATTAAAGGTAGAAAATAATGTCTGCCGGTCCACGATATGCTTGTTGTTCCAATCTATCGAACTAACTTCACTATATTCATCACACGATTATACTAGCAAATGTGTTGTCAAACATTTTCAACAACCATAGCAAAAATAGTTTTCTCATGGAAAGCCCGATGGAAATTTCTAAGGTATACAAAAATTGCGTACCACAAACTTGAAGACAAAGTAGCCTCGTCCTTTGCTAATTGTGTACCCATGTGTCTCATGCATTCTGCTTTTATCTTTCAGGCCTTCACGTAGAACGCACAACATAGACTCGAACTGATTACGGTTCATGGAATCTCCAACTAGCATCAACCTTTTACCTCTTAGCCTCTCGAGGAAGTCTGAAGCATTAAACCTAGAAATGTGTTTAGCTGATGGTTAATCTTTACACACACCAATATTATAACAGCAAATGGCGCCAAACATTGTCAGAATTTGAGCAACAGCACAGCTAATATCAAACTCAAATGCATCAATCAACCATCTATATTACCCCATTCTCAACAACCTCTTGTTCTCATCTGAGTACCAGGTGCAATACAAATAAAAAGCAAGAAGCGAAAGCATCTAAGCACTAAAGATCAAACATAAAAATTATAATTACTCCATTTTGTCATTTAAAAGAACCATCAACCATACATGCATGTAATTTAACTAGATAACGAATAACGGCATACCCACGAAGCCAATATTTCTTTTCTGAAATTTGCAACGCGGGGAAATCCTCCAGTGCGTATACTTGTTAGTAGTAATTCATACGTTGGCACAAATATCCCAAATGCAAAGCAACTACAAAAGGAAGCAACAAAAATGCCTAATTCCATAAACTACATCACTCAATGCAGAATCAAATTTGGCTAAAGTAATCACAACTACGCTAATCCTTAAATTTACTACAATAGCTAGCTAATGTTAACACATACCTCGGAAGCTGGCATCCATCAGGCTGCCATCTCCATTTCAAATAATCAGTATCAGGCCTATCATTATCCTGGCAGCTAAAAGCTTCATCAACATAAGGACAACTCCCAGGTTTGTAAATAGGATAATCATCATCCCTAACCCATTTGCCTCTATACAAATCACACCTTAGACCTGATCCAACTCAACACTCTCCTCCTCCAAAGCTTCAATCTTTGACTCTTCCCTTCCCCAGACTCATTTTTCAACTCTTCCGTCCCTGATCAGATCCAGCATCAAAATCATCAGCAGCGAAATTGTTGTCATTTTTACCATCCTCATCTGCCATTCCGAGACGACGTCAATTAGTCTTTTCATCATCTAAATCGGCTAAAGATTCAATTTTAGAATCTGGGGTTGTCTCCTTTGAGCAGATACGTCTTCCCCAACAGCCTTTTCCTCACCGTCTCTAAAGGTTGCTCCTTTTTACCTCTTCTCTAGAGACGGTTTCGGCATTATCAGTGTCGGTTGTGGGATGTTCGGAATGAGTGCTGATTGAGGAGACGAGGGTGTCTTGTGAATTGGGATCTGAGTATGGAGAAAGAGTGGGCTCGAGAGCTCGTTTGTTGAACAAAAAGATGCTTAGAAGGAAGATGAGGAGGAAGAGGGAGACGGTGAATGTGTATCTTGTTATGTTCTTGGGTTGGGAAGATGCCATCGTCTGGCTGTCTATGATTTTGTGTGCAGAGATATCATAACTAGGTTAATGGATTTGCTTTGTTTTAGTTTTTTTCATCATTTATGTGTTTTGGTTCATGACTTGATGTTCACTAATGAAATCTAAAACATATTTATTTATGGAAAAAAAGAATGTAGATTTGGCTAGATGTGAAATGTCCCACTTTCATTGCAAATGCCAAATAGCAATCTACCTTTTTCTATTACAAATTAAGTCTCTTGAAACTTGTCCTTATAAATTATATATCTTTCATCTTTTTATAAGTGACCAGATAATACATGAATGTTAACCCGAAATAAATACAGATAAACTGACAAAATATGAGTGTAATCTATAACAATAACAATAAATTCTTATAGAAATCCATTACAGGGTGATCAATGAAATTGAAAAAAGAGAGTAAAAATGGCTGCTTTAGTCTGGAGACCACTTCAGCAAGCTGAAGATGAATAAGCAAAGATCAGTCACAGAGATGGGCTTTTGATCTTCTTAGGTCGTTTGGCACCCGGGCTCTTGATTCCTTTCTTCACCTTCTTTCCTGAACTGCTTTGCTTGATCTTTTTAGACTGGGAGGATGTGTCTCTGATAGGACCAGGTGACACTCCTTTTTTCAGTGCACTTCCCCTGGGAGTTACTGATGGTGGTATTCTTAAACTTTGGGGAGGTAAGGGTGTTTGGGGTTTCCAGACCAGATTGTTTTTCATGGAAAATCGAACTTTCTTGGCACTCTTGTCTCCATCATTTGTAGCAGCATCCGCTTCTTCCTCTTTGGTGGCATTTTGCAGCTCCTTGTTTTTTGACCTCTTTCGTTTCTTTTTGGTGACATGGAGGTCATTATCTGTTTGAAGGGTTTCGAGCACACTTTCGCCATTGTTTTCCAATCCCGCCTCAGCAGCAACCCTTTCAAATTGCATCTGAAGGTTAGAAAGTGCAGACTCATTTAAAACAATGGTGTCCACAACATCTTTAGTCTCCACATTCGTAGATGACAAGTCCCTACCATTCTCAATACCCACATCACTTTCAACAGCCTGTGCAATTTTCATTTTCTTCTTAAGCAATAGTTTCATAGCCTTCCTTTCCTTCTTTGACAACTTACCATTACCATCAGAAACGCCACTAACATCAGCATCCACCACAGCCTGAGCACCATCAGACACTCCTTCCCCATCAATACTCATCGCAACCAACTTTGGAACCTCCTCTGCAACAACATTTTTATCAACCTCTGGAATTTTCACTTCAATGCCCGACAACTTTAAATCCTTCTCCAACTTCCCAAACTCATTACTCAAAGCAAACAACACTTTTCTATTCCCTTGAACACAATTCTCTGCAGACCCCAACTCAAACAGCTTCCTCGCCAAATCCAACTTCAATCCAATTGCACCAAAACTAACCTCCACACTCTCAACATTCCCATCCCCCTCACATTCCTTATCTCTCTTCATAAAGTTCAAATAACTCTCCGCACCTCTAACCAATACATCAAACACACTAGACTTAACCTTACTAACCAAAATCTTATCACTAGTCTTTCCCAATACATTAACAAACGGTTGAATCAAAACCTCAACAACCTCAAATTCCATCGGCCAAAAAGGCTTCAACTCCTCAACAAACAAACTTGCAACATGATAATTCACACCATTACCTAAAAACTTATCATCAGCCAAAAAAGTACCTTGCTCCAACACACTCACAAGCTTCTTACAAAGCTCCAAATCCCAACCATTCCTCTTCATCAACTCAAACATCTTACTCACAAACCTCCTAATCAAACGATAAAACTTCTCCAACCTCAACGAATCGATTCCAGCCCACTCTCTCCTCATCGTCAACAAAAACACATTAAAGTAATGAATCGTTACCGGAAGGTCAAGCGTTAGCAGTAGCGACGAGAGCCGCTCGATAAGCTCGGATTGAGCTGGGAACTTGTCGGAGTGCCAAACGCAATAGAAAAGGCCTTTCCAGAGCTTCTTCATGTCGTCGTCGGCGACTTTGGACTGGCGTGGGAGCCATTTTTGCAAATGGCGGAGGGCTCTGTCTCGAGCTGGTTTGTTGCAAGATGCTAGGGTTTTGATTATAGCATGACCGGCGGTGGAACGGTGGCGGCGTCGACGTCCATCGGAGGGTTTAGATGTTGCAGGAGCTGAGGAGATTTAGGGTTCAGGAACGAAGCCCTAATGATGCACGATGATGGAGTTCACATGGCCGTTTGAAGGTCTCGAAATGGGCCGGCCCAATAAACAATGTAAGGTTTCTAGACAACGACGTCGTTTTTATTCAAAAGCCAGTATAATACTCGGTCCAAATTTTGGTCCACTTGTTTGATTTTCCGGTTCAATCCGGGTCAATTGGCGTTATTTGGTGGTCCTGAACAACAAGATCATTAGCATGAAGCTTTGAATTCGTTTTAGGGTTAGGGTTTGGTTCTTAATTAATTTCCAGTTTTACTTCATGATCGATTCCGATTGAAGTCTTCATCGTTCAATGCGTATGATTTGATTAGGCGAAAAGATAAATATTTTTTGTTGTCCAGTAGATGATGTCAATTTGGAAGATAACTAGTCTCATTGAAAGATAGGGTTGTGCTTCGGGATTTCAAAGCATCCATTTTTACGCTAGTTTTACAAATTTAGCATCGACAACAAGCTGGGGAATTAAAGGAGAATTAAAGATAAAAATGTGCAGTTGGTGATGGTATTCACTTGCTTTCCGATTCTATTGGATTGGTGATTTGTCACACTGCTGAGTTTTCCATTGTAATAATGTCTGTTGTTGCTTGTTATACTGTGTAGTGCTGCTGGATTGTGTCGATGTCCAAGTTCTTTAGCTTCACTACTGATTCGACGTGGCCTTTGAGAGTGTTCAGCTCCCTAAGCCTGCGATTGGTAATTAAGGAGCAATTAGTGTATGTTGTTTTTGTGTTTGATTGGAAGGAGATTGGGAGGAGTGGGATAGATGGCTTACCTAGCGACCTCGGCACGTCTCTTGGCTTGCTCGGCAATTTCGGAAAGTTCTCTGTAGCTACTCTTTTCATGGAAGATATTGGCAGTCTCTGGTGGTTGAAGACCGTGAAGGGTTCTTTGAGCAGTTGCCCATTGAGCCTCCCTTTCTCCTTTTCCGTAATCTTTCTTGTTACTGAAGGCAGTCTGGTTTATAAGTTGGAAAAGATTAGTTAGTTGGAAAGCGAGAGGGTTAAATGGTATTATCAGAAATTATCCAGTTGAAGTACCTTGTTGTCAAACAAGTTGTTCCATGCCTTTCCGCTCAAGGCATAACGAGTTGCAAACTTGAATATATCGAGAGGGAAGTAGAAAATAACGCTGTAAATCCAGATGACACCAGCCCATCCCCAGCCAATTCCTTGAATTCTAGCAAAACCCCAGTTGGCATACACAGCGACAAGGGTAGCAATCTGCATGAGTTGCAAAGAGTTAAACTTTCAAGTGCTGAAAAACGAATCAAGGTTAATTCTCAGTTGGAGCTAAGCTAATACTTACTAGCTGAGCAATCAGGAAGGCACCGAGAAGCAACATTCCTGGACGTTCAACAAAGGACCAGCTACGTGACCTAGTAACAAAGATCAATGCTTGACTCACAATACTAACTTGCAGGTACAATGCAGCCATCATCTCTTCATCGTTATCTCTGATGTGTCTCACACCGAATTTGTCCTGTAAAAAGTAAGATATAGAGAGCATTGTTAATTCTACTGACATATCTTCATTCTAACTGTTGCACAGGCAAGATAAGAAATGAGGTCCAAGAGTTGAGTATCACTCACGGGGAAGAAGTCAGTGGCCTTCACTATCCAGAAAAAGATAACTGTCATCAAAGCTAAGTACCCTCCAAGAACAACACCAGTAGCGAAAATTTCTTTCAGCTTCCAACTGTCAGGCAGTGGGGATGGCTTCACGATCCTTTGAAATAGTCATGATTGTCCCTGAAAAACCAAAGTGAAATTCAGGATCAAAACATATGCTGGCGCATAAAAGCTGTTGATTAATAATAGTATATAGAGGTTTACCGTCGTTCAGATGGCAATGATCAGGACCATGAATGGGGAGAAGTCGAATTTCCATATCAAAGCAATGAACATGAATCCGAACTGCAAGATTGACTACAAGTTAGAGACAAATAATTTGCTGAGCATTTCTCTTGAGAAAGTTTCTTTGAATTTATCAACTCACCACTATACGAATGGTGATGGAAACTGCGTAGATCTGCAGAAGAAATTTGAAGGGTGTTAGTATCTGAAATGGGAACTTGATAGACGTGTTAAATGGGAACAAGAAAGTATTGTGTGATTACTGTGTAGTTCTTCATTCTCTGGAAAATAGCTCGACTGGTCAACACAGCGCTGATAATAACACTCAGACCAGGCTCTGTGAGGACAATGTCTGAAGCACCACGAGCAGCATCAGTAGCGTCATCCACAGCAATACCAATGTCAGCCTTCTTCAAGGCTGGTGCATCATTTACACCATCTCCAGTCATTCCGCAAATGTGTTTCATCTCTTGCAATTTCTTCACGATCTCGTACTTGTGCTCTGCAGAAAGAGATGATATGAATTAATGGCAGTGTACAAATATCAGAAAAGGTGTGAATATGTCAGTTTTCAGGTCCTAACTAACCTGGGAAGACTCCAGCAAATCCATCAGCCTTCTCGATCAGCTCTTCGACTGGTATTCCAACAAGAGACTCGTCCTTGTGGTTTCCCAATAAGGATGAAGATGGGTACATATTAGTTCCCATTCCGAGTCTCCTTCCCGTCTCCTTTGCAATAGCAAGCTGATCACCTGTATTGAAATAACAGGTCAATAGCCATTACTATATGTAAATGGATGCAATCTTAGGTTGCCCATAAACTTTCGAACAGAGGATGGTTTACCAGTAATCATCTTGACATTCACTCCAAGGTTAAGAGCCTGTCGGATAGTTTCTGCACTATCGTGTCTTGGAGGGTCAAAGAGTGGCAACAGACCAACAAATTGCCAAGGTGCTCCCAGGCTTTCTTTAGACTTCTCGGGAACTTCCTGACGGGCAACAGCCAACGATCTAAGACCACGGTCAGCATATCTGTCAATGACTGCATGAGCTTTCTTCCTAACATCCTCTCTACAATTGCAGAGGTCAATGATCTGTTTTTGCCAAAATATTTTACCAAGTCAGGTTACACAACAACTAATGGTTTCAATAATTTTTTCAATGCTTTGAACAGATAATTAGAAGCAAAAGACGATAAGTTTACCTGCTCGGGAGCTCCCTTGCTCGCCCTGTGCCACTTTCCTTGATTGTCAATGTATGTCAAAGCAGTCCTCTTATCTGTGGGGTTGAAGGGCAGAAAATGGATCTCTTTGAGATCAGCTCTTGCCTGCAAGGTCACAAATTTTCATTTCAGATTGCTGATTGTCTATTTCCTTTTTGGTTAAAATTGAATATGTTCTAATTTAATACTTCTTTACCTCTTTTGGGTCAGCTAGCATTCCAACAATGGCAGTGTCGATTGCATCCTGGTTCTCAATTCTTGAAGCTCTAGCAGCTAGAAGAATAACATGGTCTTTCTCTATACCAGCTGTGAACACTTCAATAAGGTTCTTGTCAACGCTGAGTTTGTTAAGTGTCAAAGTTCCAGTCTTGTCACTGCAAAGCACGTCCATGCCAGCCATTTCCTCAATGGCAGTCATACGCTTAGTAATGGCACCTTGCTGCGACAATCTGTGAGATCCAATAGCCATCGTCACAGACAGGACAGTGGGCATAGCAATGGGGATACCTCCGATCAAAAGGACCAAGAGGTTATCAATACCAGCTCTGTACGGTCTCCTCTGAATTGGGTACATGACAATGATCTCAATTACCATACCAATAGCGATGGAGCAGATGCAGAAGTTTCCAATGGCTGTCAGAACTTTCTGAAAGTGACCAACTTGGTTAGTACTGTCAACAAGATGTGCAGCTTTTCCAAAGAAAGTGTGGACTCCAGTGGCAATAACAACTGCTTCAATTTCTCCTTGCTTGCAAGTGGAGCCAGAAAAGACCTCATCTCCTGGATTCTTAGTCACTGGCAGGGACTCGCCGGTCAGGGCAGATTGATCGATCTTTAAAGGATCACCCTCAAGAAGACGAGCATCAGCGGGACAATGTCACCCAACTTAATGCTGATGATATCTCCGGGGACTAAGATGGCAGCATCCTGCTCGCTCCACTTTCCATCTCTAAGCACCTTGGTTTTTGGTGCCAGACCAGCCATCAGAGCAGCAGCTGCGTTTCCAGCATTGTTTTCCTCGATGAAACTAATGGTGGAATTGATAACTAGTAGACAAATAATACCAACAAAGTCCTGCCAATCCGGGGGCTTGCCACCACCATTGGCCAGCGCTATAGCCATAATAGCAGCAGCCTCCATGACCCATGACAGAGGATTCCACATGAACCCCAAAAACTTGAGAAACTTGCTCTCCTGCAAAATTCATCCGATCACAAAAGTTTCAGTTCAAATTCCAAATGGATACTTCCAATTCAGTCAAAAACAAGATTTTGATTTTAAAGTTATGACCTTTTTCTCTTCCAACTTGTTGGGTCCAAAGATTTGAAGCCTGCTGTCTCCCTCTTCCCCACTCAAACCTTCTTTTGTGCATTTCAACTGCTCAAACACTTCATCTATTGGAATCCTCTCCTGCAACATTTACCAAAATTCTCCTCTCCATTAGCCAATCACAAAACCAGACACAAACTCAGCAAATTTCAAACAGTAATATTATGTTCCAAAACTCAGATTCTTTCAGATACTCATAGTAAATCATTTAAGCAAAATATGCAGGTAACATGGAGGCCTCAGGTAACATTCTCAACATGTTCAGATCCAATAATTCAAAGGTGATGGTATCACAAATACACATGTTTGTGTCTACACCCTCATTATAGACAAAATAAATAACCAAACAAATAAATAAAATTGAAATAAAATATGTTTTCTTGAAAAGCTGACAGATGAACCATATTTCACATGCTTTGATTCATATGCCACTTGCATTAGATATTTCCAGATTTTGGATCCACACTAAATCTCATACAAACACATTTACAGCCTTGCCATCATTTTTACATGATGACCAATACTGGATCTATAGAGCACAACAATATCAACAGAACAAGCCATATTAATTTTTTGAGGCTTGCTTAACAATTGGTCGAGTAAAAATGTAGCCAAATTACTACTCAAGTTGAAAAGCTTGAGCCAAAAACTCACTATACATATTATACTAAACATGGTATGAAAATGATGTATATGGTTATTACCAGATCGACGGTTTCATTCTTGATTTCTTCCAAGCTGATAGCACCCATGGCTGCACCTCCTCCGGCAGAGTCTTGCCGGAAAGAATGGAGGTTGATTAAGAGAGAAGTAGATAAAAATATGTATTGCTTGGGGAATGGGGAGTGTATATGGTAGTGGTTTATATAGATATATTTCTGTAGGGGACTGAATGTGAGATTTCAATATCATTTTTATTTAAATAACTATTTTATTAAATGCATTTTTTGTTGGAATCTTGATAATAATCTTACTAATATTTTATAGCTATCTTTATATTTTATAACAATCTTTTATATAAAATGGGTCTCTGCTTGAACTCAAATTTTACCTAATAATTAAGAATAGAGCATTTCTTTGTTTCTAGATATTCTTGTGTTGCCCTAGTGAAAGTATTTTTTGGAAAATAAAAAACATTTAAGAAATGGTTGTGTTCAGTTGAGTTGACCAAGATAATGTGCATTGGGGGTCCAATCCACTGTATGGATATCATGCTATGTTTATCACTTTTTCTCTTTTCAATAGATAATATTTAATGCACATTTGTTTCTATTTTGTTATTTTTATTCATAAAGGTGCTTCTATTTTGTTTGATTGTAACTTTCTTGTTAAAGAGAAATGGGACTCCATATCTTTTAATTAAATTAGTAATTGATGCACAAAATAATTGTGTGTATGATAGTAAGTGATATAATCTCAACATTAATCTGAGCTTAAATTTACAATAAATTTTGTGACCTCAAGTAATTGGATTTGTGCTTTAAATAGAGCAGAGATATAATACTTTCATTTTTTGTATAATTCTTAATTTGATATATCTTTTGAAAGAAAATAACCGTAAAATCCAATCAATGGCTAATTTGCTCTTATGAGAAAATGAGTTGGATTGCTAGAGTTGTATTCCACTTCAATAAATCCAACCCTAAATCAGCTAGAGGCCAACTAAATAAATTTAAAAAATGAATTAAAGACAAGTTTATGTTAGGTTACGACTTACAACATGCGCAGTTCAACTTTATGGCTTCATAAAAACAAGTACATGAACCTGTCCAAACAGCCACTGCCCTTTCAATATTTAATAACATCTTCTTCTTTAAGATGTGCCCTTGTTGTAGATATTGTAAAGTACATAAAAGATCATACAACGCATCATTTTAAGAAAAACAATGATTTAAAATTTATGTTAATCAAACTTTAAAATTCTATGATTTTTTTATTGTTTTAACGAAACATATTAACGAGGGTAAATGAATAATTTCAATACTGAAGGTGATAATGATAATTCATCGAGAGTAAGTTCAGTCAGAAAGAACATGAATTTCAGTTGCGAACCATTAGAGGCATGACATTTTTAGCATGACTCTTGCAACTAGAGGAGTAGGAGACAATGGTGACTTTAACTATAACCAATGTTTTATCAGTTTCTCTCAAAATTACCAACTCTTGATAGTAACAGTACACTTGGAAACTTTAGTAAATTGAAGCTGAAATGAGTCATGAAAATAATGTTTTACATGCATTAGGTTTCTTATCATCAGCAATAGATATATTAATCAAATTGAAACTCAACTAATCCATCCTTCAGATAATTAAAATGTTGTTTTCAACCCATGTTTACTAAGCAATTATGAGTTCATGACACACTCAATCCACGCTCATCCATAATACATATTCACTCTGTCCCTTTATTTCTCTGTCGTTTCATTATTATATACTTCACATATATTAAAAAAGTGAGACAAAAATAATTGGACGGATGAAGTATATTTTAACAGTATTTATATATATATTTTCAGAGGACTCGATTTCCAATGGCAATTGCCATTGCAGGGAAGATAGCTATTCGAAAGCAATTTCATAAAAAATAGGGTAATGAAAACGATGTTTATAGTTGACTTTTTGAAAATATAAAATCATTGGTTTCCAACGGTAACATTTGGATTCCATGTAAAAATGTGACTTATAATAACATGTACGCATGATTAAACTATATGCACAAGTTGTCAAACAGCAAGTGCTTAGTACCAAATTATAGAGCAATAATAATACACTCTTATTGTACTATTTATGATAGGGATGTGAACCGTTAAATTTTTACAGTACCGGTTCCATCGCTATCTGAAAAAAAAAATCAGAACATTTTCTAGGGTTGTAAAAAGCCGATATTGCTGATAGTATTCACTTTTTAAGGGTAATAATATCTTCCTAATCCGTCCAAAAAAGTTTAAATAAAGGTAAACGGCGGAAAATGAAGCTAAATTATTTGCAGTTGATTAAGGCAAATGATTGAAGCATGAGAGGTAGCTGGTATAATATTTGGAGAACATGTTGAGGTTGTGTAAATGATGTGTGTGTAGATTCTTGGATCTGAGACACTTAGGACTATTTGGTTGGCATACACATGTGCTAGCTACTGTAACATGCTTTTATTGATAATGAAACATTCAACTGTGTCATTTCAAGTGCCTCAAGTGTTTTCTATAGTATTATATACAGAAGGATATTTGTATTCTCATGTTGTTTAGAAATAAGATACCAAAGGAGATGTGTTTTGGATTTTGTCACAGTTTGCGGCTTCTTGACAAGTTGCGTTGAAGCCAAAAATCAATGGCAACCCGTCTCATGACAATAATCCGGCCTGCACTGCCCGGCCTTTTGACTAATTGTCGAGGCAAGATCAAATGAAAATAAGTCAGCAAGCAGCAAATTAGTTGATGTATTGAAGTATCTCTCATAATTTTGTTTTTCAAGGTCGAAGCGCCGAACTGTCTACATAAAAATGCAGTCAAATCGATAAACCTTACGAAAATTTCCTTCGAGAGTCCGTTTTAAGTTCTTGGATTTTGAGGATTTTTTTGAAGAAGAATGAAGTTTTAGTACTTATGGAACAAGTACTTTTCATTTTGCTTAAACTGAAATCTTGATGATGTACTTTTTTGTAAAGCAAGTGAAAACTTCCAAGCTAGGCATTTCAGCATTTTGCTTCAAATGAAATTTTCATGATGCAAAATGTGAAGGGTAGAGAATCTGTGAACAAAGCATTGGCATCTGTCTCATATGACAAGGAATCTTTGTTCAGTCGGAAAAGTAATTAGCTAGCTATAATGGTGGTGCCACCTCTAGTGACAAAAATAATAATGGAAAGTATTTTTGTGCAAGTATAACAACAGTGCACATGTTGCCTCTTCAAAACTCAATTATTGACAAACATAGGAATCAACTTCACTGGCCTCTCTCTAAAAGGGTTTTTCCGTACGTGTTCCAGATCTGGGCTGGGGAGGACGGCCTCCTTGGAGGTGCTGTTCCTCCTCCGCCCCCTTTTCCTTTTCTGCTTCCGTTAGCTTTCCTTTCGGTTTCCCTTTCTTGTTATGTCTTTCCCTTTCAATAATGGTGCTTCTTTGCCCTTGCTTTCCTCTAGCCGAGTGCTAGCTTTTCCTCAAGCCATGCGCTTGTTTTCTGCCCCGTTTCGGGGATTGTCTTGGGATGGTTCGAGGACGGTCTGCCGTGGTTCAGATCTGGGCTTGGTCACGGATTGGATGTCGCCTTTTGCGGGAGGAAGGGCTTGGTCGTCAATCCAAGCCTCCGCGCGATTTTCGGCCTGGTGACGGACGAGCTTTCGGATGGGACTGCAGAAATGTGCGTCGGTCGGATCTGAGCGCCGGACGGAGACGGGGGGTGGACTGGAGTCGGAGACGGCCGGATCTGAGCGTCGGTCTGATGCTTCGCGGATGGGTCGATCGACGGCGGCTGGGTTGGATGAAAGGCTGGGTTGATCGACGGCGGCTGACCCGGTGATGCGACTGATGCGGAGGCGGCTGATGCGGATGGCTGGACTGTTGCAGATGGCGGCCGATCTGGACTGTTGCGGATGCGGATGGCTGGACTGTTGCGGGTGGAGATGCGGCTGGGCTGTTGCGGACGGCCGATCTGGAGATGCGGCTGATGCGATTGGCTGGGTTGGTCGACGGCGAGGTGGTGCGACGAGCTGGAGGCGGCAATGGTTGCTCGCGGCTGGGCTGCGGGTCGGGGTGGTGGCGGCGGAGGCGCTAGGGTTTGCTGCTTGGGCTTGCTGGCTGGGTTGCTGCTTGGGCCTGGTTGCTGGGTTTGCTACTTGGGGCTGGTTGCTGGGTTTGCTGCTTGGCCTTGTTGGGCCAGCCCTTGATCTTGGTTTCCTGCCTTTCCTGGTTTTGGTTTGCCCTCTCGGTCTGCTGTTTGGGCTGCTGTGTGGTTTTCTCGAGTCCGGACGGTGGTTGGACTTTGGTGAGTTCGTTTGGGATGGCGCCGATCATGGCCTGCTCTTCAACTGTCTTTGATAAGACTTTCTCGATGTAGATTTGTCTTTGCCTGTTTCCCTTCGATTATGCTTCATTTGCACGTATTGTAATATCTTTTCCTTATGAATGAAACATCTCACCTTGAATCAAAAAAAAAAAAAAAAACTCAATTATTGACTAGTGCCTGTCAACTTGAAGCTTATGATTAGAAAAATAAACTTGGTCACTCTATTTTTTGAAGTGATGATCAATCAGCAGGCTGTACCATTACAAAGAATATCAGCTAATAGCTAGCAAGCCTAGCATGATGTAGGAAGGCACAATCATATAACACCCTATCTTACAAGGACTCATTATCTCTGGATAGTTGATGATCGATGGATGTTGGAAGGAAGTTCCTTCCACAAAAGACCAACAAGATAGCAGCAGGTACAGAGACAATGTCTCATGCATATTGTAAGTAAATCAGCATGTAATTAAGGATCGATCATGTCTCTACACTAAAAGTAGTCAATATATATTCAAAGGTATAAGAATATCATTAACACACCATTGAGTCCATTGACCATTCCTTTATCTTTGGGAATGCAAGATATCAGGTTTTGGTTGGCTTGGTTAGTGTACAAAAAACTAGAGAACATAATTAACTGATACACAAACAAAAGTGATATAATTCAGAAAATTGTCAAATCAACAGATGAAATTATATAATTCGGTAATTTAAGCAATTCAAAACAGTTGATTATACATTTGAAACTGCGAATTGGACTACTTTTGCATGCCAAATCAAACAGGTGGAAATAGAAAAGATAACACAGCAACAGAGATCTGAGGCATTTTGCAGTGGAATTAAAAGAAAAGGCATCAGGGATCGCCATGGAGACTACTGAAACTGGAAGAAGTAATGTATACGTGTATATTGATAGCTTTAGCGTAGCCACGTACTTCAGAATCTGACGAAAGGAATGAGCAGGTATTCCGCGTAGAGGAGCTGTAGAAGGAAAATATTATGGTGAGAGCCTGAAATGCTACAAGTTACTTATATATGAACTCAAAGGATTTCTGCAGGTTTATTGATCGCTGATATCTTTGTGTTCGCATACAATGTTTGAAAATGGTGCTTAATTGATGTGTACAGTAAACTAAGGAATTACGATCAGCTAAAGTATTTAAAGGTACCTTCCAAAGAAACATGTATAATGCCTGAATAGCATCATTGTTTGTTAAATTTGTGCATTTAGCGCGATTCCAAAGCACCACTGCCATGATACTGTGACCAAGTACCTAAGTAGTACAAAACAATTACAAAAATCTAAATTGGACACAGGAAAATTAAGTTTCAGTACTCAAATATAAGAAAATGGTGCTTGCCATAGATAGTTTAGTCCAAAGGTTAGGAGACATAGCCCCAACGATAATTGCAGCACCATAGCCCATCTCGAGAATACTTATACATATCCAAAAGACCTGTCCAAAAATACACTCATGAAAATCTCTTCCGTGATATATAACTTTTCTGATGGATTCATATGTTTGGAAAATAATGATCAACCCGCTTTTGACCCAAGCGAGTTGTCAGAGATTGAATCCCGAAACTTTTGTCTCCTTCAATGTCCGGTATGTCCTACAACAATCATGTAGGAGAAATTAGCATGTAATATCAGTAGAACTAAAAGATAGAGAGGCAACAAACCTTGAATAGTGCAATGGTCAGCGAGAAGAAGCTCATGAATGTTGTTATAAACATTAGAGACTTGGAAAATATAGCTGGTTTTTGAAGCATATGTGTCTACAAGTGCCAAAAAACATCACAAAATATTTTGTCAGGCCTGCAAATAAACTTTAATATTCTGAAGTCTGAACCATATCAGGTCGATAAAATACCTGGAAATGAAAATAATAAGGCACTGGTAAGATAACCCCCCAAAGCGCTATCAGACATATTGCTGCAAGGGAAGCATATTTCTTCCATCTCATCAGTGGCAGCTAACAAAGGACTCAAAGGATTAAACAAATCTGAGCTGAAAAACTCTTTGCATTTTATTATCAAGCTATGAGTTAAACTTACATCGAGTGAATATACAGTACCAATGAAGAATAATCCGAAAAGGGCCGAAATTAAAGACAGAGAACCCTCAGTCCATCCAATGCAAAAACTCTGGAAGAAAGAGGTGTAACAAATTGATGATGACAATGTCAAGGTTTCAGAAAATATGACAACATGATATTGGTTTGAAATACTTACCAAATGGCAGAAATGCCCGTTATCAAAGAAACAGTTCTGAAGGAGTATTCTCCTGACGCTAAGGGAAGATACGGTTTATTGACCTGAAGAAAGTATGAATGTTGTTATTACCTATATGTAGTAGACGACCGAGAATATTACCTGAGTGGTGTGTACCTTATCAATTTCAATATCTGTGAGCTGATTCAGTCCATTAATGTATAAACTCATAAGAACAGTAGCTGCCAAGGCCTGAACGATTAGGAAGTGTCATGTAAGATTTTATATTTAATGATTGTGCTAAATAATGGTAAATGACACAAATTAGTACCCTTAGGAGAGCCTTGAAATAGAGAGGCGAAAAATCTGATAACTTTTCTATCGGAAGGATAGAAATTGACACGACGCCTATGCACTGTCGACATGTGTAAGCAGATTAGATTGTTTATACTCTCTAAATTTCACAGAAAATAATAACTCATTTTACTTTTGCCTGTGAATTCGTTATAGCATTTTACTAACAGAAAAAAAAACTTACTCTCCCTATGAGCGCGTATGGTCTGGTGAATCTGTAAAAAACATCTATGTTATGTTTTAAAGATTCCCAGCTGCTTTTCGGACCAGATGATTCATAGTCTGATTGAAGTGGGGTGCCAGAGCCCGCTTTTACAAGAAATCTAGATATATTACTTCCGGCATCCAATCTTTGGCTAAACCTTGCGGACAAGTTCCTATTAAACAACTTATGATTTGTTGCATCTAGTTTGTGAAAGTTATTGGATATCCTGAATCTGAAAGCTTGCACACCTCCACGTGGACCTGTCATCACGAAAACAGTCCCCGGTCAAAATCGGCTACAACATACCAGTAGTTCTATGACCAACCAAGAAAGCCAGAAGTAACCTCCAGAATTCAAAATGTGTAGCCTTGAAGGTGTAGCAGTGGGTGAGATGAGTCCAGACATAGGTGACGCAGATCTCATTTGCTGAACCTTGCTGTTTTACATGTGTACTCGAGCTAATCACTGCTGTGCTTTATATGATAGTTTATCAGAGATTCAGAGTTATTTTAAAAATTGCAAAGGATCTGACAACTACACAATATATATGGGGTTTTTAACTAAAACATCCTTATGAATGCTCTTTTACAAAGCAACACTATATATTTCTATTTAAAACCACTCAATTGTTGTATTCATTATCTTTCAAACCATCCTAATTTAACCGCGTAAAAGTAAAATTTTAAATTAAAAAGAAAATAATGATTTAATGTTTAAATAGTTATTACTTGAATATACCATTTTCAACCACCTATACATACCGAGATATTCTCCTAGCATCTAAAGCTAGCTAGAACACAGGAACTTACCTTCAGCAGTCAGTAATTGTAACTTTAAAGGTGAGATGAGTCCAGACATAAGTGTGGATGCAGAACCATGCTGTTTAACATGTTTACTGGAGCTAAACCTTGCCTCGTGCTTCATATAATAAAACCTAACAACCTAACAATCAATCAGAGATATTTTAATGATAAAATTGCAAAGGACCTGGCAGCAACATATTAAATAAGAGTAACATTTCACGAGTTTGATACAATGTCAATTCTTTATTCACAACTTGCTAGGAATCTGACAAAAATCAGAAAAAAATGATTAACATTTCAACACGTGAATCATGAATGAAGATCACACAAAAGATCATATGCTGATACTTAAACATAAAACTAATAAACTAATACGGAGCTTTTCAAAAAGGAAATGGAATACTCATAATGAGACGGAGGGAGTACAATAATGTACCCAATTTGTTGATTCATGTTTGTCCTCCTGCAAATTGGAGTCCACATGGATTTAGATTAGCACTGTGAATGAGTGGATCGATCTTAAATGGTGCAAGTAATTGCCATACCCATTTAATCAGTCCAATGAATTATAAACCCTAATAAAATAATCAAAAGATTATCAAAGATGCATCAATCAATTAATTTGATGATTTTATACAAAATACAATTTAACTGAAACATCATAAAACGGAAGCTTACATAAATCCATGATGAGATGACGAACAACAACTGCTTCCTGATTGAGAGCGTATGAATATGACCGCCGGAGTGTACTCGCATTAACCAATGTTTCATGCTTTATATGAATTCAAACAGTCTTTTTAATATCAATATGGTCTCCCATTTCCATAAATTTAAGTATTCTGCGTGCGACATGAGCTCGAATGGGTACATTACAAACTCAACTCAAACATATTAATTCACTACGGAAACTATACCATTACATGAAACATAGATTCAAGGCAAGAATATTGGTGACCCTTAGGACAAAGAGTTTACGAAGACTCCTTGCCACCACTAGAACACCACCCTAGGGGCTGATCCATGCATGTTAAATAGATAATATGATACACAGCATCTTGTCAGATACTCCCTCCGTCCCACCATGTTTGTCCACTTTGATTATTTTATACCTCACAAATAATCAAAAAAGTGGACAAACTTTGTGGGACGGAGGGAGTATGTTAGAATATCAAACATAAAATGATGAATCAGGATTCTCGGATTATTATTATTTTCAATAATGTCTCAGAACGTGAAAGAGTTCCATTTGAGTATCAAAGGCTCTGACAGCTAGCTACATCTGAGAAATATTTCACGGCTTTCGAGGCAGCTGCCAAATGTTTTTAATAAAGATATGCTAAGGATCTGGAAAAAACAAATGAAATAAATAAGATTTCACGACGCAACGACTAAAATAAATTTCAAAACCATTGATCATTTCCCAGATATATTGCGCACGATCATTTCAGATAAATCGGAGGCTTACATGATTGAATTCTTCTATGAGTCGAGGATCAAGAAAATGTTTGTTCAGAGCTGATTCATATGCTAATTAAATCGATAATTTCATACACAACACCATCATCATGTCACATTGTTCATATTCTCAAACACAAAATCGACAAACCAGGATACTCAAAATAGTATACATTATTCAGCAATTACGGTCCACGATGTTCATCATTAGACTCATTAAAATCCCCATGTAGTTCAAACAAGGACTTTGATCTTAATAACCTGAAAGAGTTCCATTTGAGTATCAAAGTATCTGACAGCTACATCTGAGGAACTTTGGAGATATCTTAGGGCATTTCCCATTTTCCCTTCAAATGAATCTCAGATCGATCACATGTGCTCTATCACCTTCTAACACTTGCTCTGTCCTAAAAATCAGCACTGTCCTTAAGTACAATACTGGTTTCTGTTTGTTCAATGAAAATTTAACTTCCTATTAAAAATTTGGTCCAAACAGTTCATTTTTAGCTCTTTAACTCTATGAAAATTGCATGCTTTAATTGTACTAAAACATATTTTACAATGTACCAAGCACACACCTGAAATCCTTATATTGTTTCTCTATTTCGTCATTAAGACAATTTCATGTAAGCAAAAGCAAATCAATCTAACAAGCTATCTTGACACTTTATTTATCATAAATATTGTATTTTGCAGTACTTGTTCAAGGTACATATGAAAGTGATGAATACACTTATTATACTAATAGTGATGATGAAGCAAAATCAGGTGAAGAGGTGCTAAATGCATATTACACCAATAGACACATGCTTTGTCACTTTTGTAAGTGCAAGACATCCTGCATCGACGGTCGTTGCAGTAAGAAAGTACAGCACAAAATGAAAAAATGCTACTGCATAAAACACAGTCCATTCCCCCTCCACCGCCATACAATGCAGCTGTTTATTAGTCATCAATTAGAACTAATTTTGCATTCCGTGTGTGATTATGAATAAATGATTTAGTTAGGTATGAAATAAAGAATAAATTTCATGATAATAAACAAAATATATCAGCCCTGAAATCTCAAATCATAGGGTTTACTAATTTATTGTATCAAATAAAACTCTGTTTTGCACTATGTCTGTCACGGATAACAACCAGCAAGTACTGCAAGGGTTGACATTTGACAATACTAATAGCTGTGATGCTGACAATAAATCAAACGGCTATCCTGAAGGATTTTTTTCATTGTATTAGAATAGTTTGACAGAAAAGAGAAAACACAGCGTTGAAGGACAGGCATTTCTTACAAGTTATGAGGAAACTACAAACTAGTAATTTCCTAGTCAGCATCTTCTATATCCTCATCCTCTGGCACTCCCCGTAGGTAAAGGACATTGTTACACCTACACAAAAGCAAATAGCTGATGGGTTAACAATATTCAAAGTCCGAAAAAGCTCATTATGATCCAGCTCATAACAGGTCCGAACATAAACCTACGGAAAATTAATAGTCCATTGATTCCAAACTGACAAAAATTTTCACGAAATCTGAGAATCTATTACTCTTAGTTTTAATTTTCACAAAAACTAGTAGGATACCTAGCGAAGTAACTCTTGTACCAACCTGATAAGAGTCTCTCCAAGATTTCCGGTGAATTGGCCATCAACATACTCCTCTGTGTTAGCAAGCTGCAAATTCATGTAAGAATCCACTGAGACCAGATAACCTAAAACACAAAAATTACATTAGCAAAAAACCAATACTCAACGAATGTCGTGAATAAAAGCAAGGAGTGACCTTTGTACTCCATTCCCCACTTGAGCTTGACAATTACCGGCTTTCCGGTTAAATTGTTCAAAAACGGCTTCGGATTGACCGGAATCGTCTGCAATACAAACCATCATCGATTCGATTCAAAGACATCAATTTCACAGGAAAAATCGAAATAAAAATCAAGAAAATCAATTAGAAAGAAGATTTCAAGCTTACCGCCATATGATACTACGAATCTGTGGTTTCGCGTTCAAGCCGCGGCTTGTCTTCGTCGCTAGGGTTTCGAAGTAGCCGACGAACGACGACATACTCAGTTGAACTTTAGTTTATTGTCATTCAGACCCTCAAAGACCTTAATATCAACAATTTTGTCCCTTTTTAGTTGAATTATTTCGTTTTAGTCCTCGGAGACTTGGTTTTTCTCAGCTCAATCCAAGCTGAAAATGTTCATTCCGTATTATGAGTGTTTGCATGGGAGCTTTAAGTATTCAAATGTTAAATTACACCCCTTAAGTATTCTGTTTGTAGTTATACATGTTTTTCAACAATAAAGGAGGCAGTGTATATTATCCCATACATAAACCATGCATGAATTCAAGTTAGCAATGCTTGGAAATATACAATTCAAAGCAGACACATTTCACGACCATCGAGGTAGCTGTTAATGGTTTTTAATAACCACCAAGGGCTAATTAAGGGTCTGACAAAAATAGAAATATTATAAATTTCAGATTTACTGATCTTTTTACTATAAATATTATAAGAGTGAGGATCAGGTGAAAAGCACAACTAAAAATTAGGCACATGATCAGATAATTAGGCACAACTAAAAATTAGATATTTATATTCTGTTATAAATGAAGAACTGATAACATGAAATTTATTATACCATGCAAAAAATATGAATTTTATTTAACCATATGTTATAAAACATTAAATATGCATATATTATATTATTTTGTTCATTGATAAAATATCTACTTTTTGGATGGAATTTCATATGAAAATTATGGCCTTAATTTCCTATAAATTCATACCATGATCATCCATTTTTTCACAACAGCGATAGAAAACATGAAGACTATCATTCTTATATTCTCTTTTTCTGTCATTTTTGCAAGCTTTTCATGTAAGCATAAGATTTAATTTTTGTTTAAATTTTCTTAGTAGAAATTGCATCAAGTTAATAAGTTACATTGACACTTAATTGATCCTAAATATTGTATATCTGCAGTAGAATATGTTTCGGGTATGTTCGGTTCACGTAAAAGAGACAGTGATTCTGATGATGGAGAAGTTCGACCTGACGATGAGCTGAATGGACCTTACCAAATGAAACACTTGATTTGTAGCCCTGAACATTGCAAGAACTCCTGCATTGAACAGGGACACTTAACTGGTTTTTGCGAAAAGAAAAAATATGACATGCTAAAAAGATGCTATTGCAAAGACTCCATCCCCACTCCCCCTCCACAGCCAAATGATGTTATGGTTTTTTAGCTATCAAATAAACCTTATCCTGCATTCCGTGTATGATCAACAATAAACGATTTTCTTCGGTATGAAACCAAAATCTACTAAAACTTCAGATTAATAAAATTATTTTTCAAGTGAGAAATGTATAATTAATAAATTAAATCAGCCCTGAAATCTCAAATCCTAGGGTTTACTAATTAATCATATGAAATAAAACTCCATTCTACACCCCATCTATCACAGGCAACGAGCAAGTATCAAAAGGGTGAACAATATAATACGATGCAAATGTTTTACTTAACCAACCATCTAACCTCGAAGGACATTTTTTCATTGTATTAGAATAATTCAACAGAAAAAGGAAAGGCCAATAAAAACCAGTGATTCCCTAGTCTGCATCTTCTATATCTTCATCCTCCGGCACTCCCCGAAGGTAAAGGACATTGTTACACCTGCAAAAATGTCAAACAGTTGATCCTTGATTGGAAAACAGTATGCAAAGTCTGAAACAAGCTCTATTCATATGGCGCTCGCTATTGATCCAACTCAACACCAACGCCCGAACAAATACCTACCATAAATAATCGTATAGCTTACTTAAAATCTAAATAATTATTGATCTCATTTTTTAGTTTCTACAAAAACTAATAGGATGCATAGCAAAGTAACTTTAGTGTACCAACCTGATAAGAGTCTCTCCAAGATTTCCGGTGAATTGGCCATCAACATACTCCTCTGTGTTAGCAAGCTGTAAATTCATGTAAGAATCCACTGAGACCAGATAACCTGAAACACAAAAATTAGGTAATGAAAAATCAATACACAACGCTTGTCGTGATTTAAATCAAAAAGTCACCTTTGTACTCCATTCCCCACTTGAGCTTGACAATGACCGGCTTTCCGGTTAAATTGTTCAAAAACGGCTTTGGATTGACCGGAATCGTCTGCAACACAAACCATCATCGATTCGATCTAAAGACATCAACTTCATATTAAAAAAATCGAACAAAACGATCAAGAAAAGCAAGTAGGGAATGAGTTCAAGCTTACCGCCATAGAATTGAAGGATTCGTTGATTTCGCGTTAGCGCCGCCGATCGACTTCGTCTCTTGGGTTTTGCGGAAACCGACGAGGTCGTCGTACCAAGTGGAGTTTTTGTTTATTTTCATTCAGACCCCCTGAAAACCTTTTTATTATAATTGAGTCTATTTATAATTTAGTTCTTACTTTTTAGTCCATTTCTAATATGAATGAGAGGTTTTATAATATTCTAATGTCACTCCTTTTTCTTTTTTTGATATCAAATGTTCAGTACAAAATTGAACCGGAAACACTGAGGAAAAAACCTCAGGAAAGAAACAAAAACAGAGCTAGGTTACAAATAAATTAATTTAAAACGTGGAATAAAGAACTTGTAAAACCAACTCCATGATTGCTCCGTCGCCTTTCATGTGCACCAGCATCGGTATGCAGATAGCACATGCCAGCGAGTAGCACAAAGTAACAAAGTGACAGAAGCATGAGACTGTGAGCACCAGCTGAACGACCGAACTGAAAAACCGAAATTCCAAACGGTCTGTGATAATTAAAAATATCCGCATGAAAATTTAGAAAAGGCATTGGAGAACACCGGCGTCCCAGATTAGTCGCTAAACTGAACCGAAGACCGTAGTGAAAGCAGGGCACGTGGATGAGCAGGATTTAATGACGTGGCAGTGAAATGGAAATGTCACTCCTTAAGTATATCTGTTTGTATTGATACCCGAGATTTCACAAAAAATCCTTTTTGAAAACGATATTGTTAACCCATTTCAGAGGTTGTTTTACGTACGGGAGTTGCGATCTAATGATCAATCATTCGATCTCTGTTAATCTTCTGTTCGTCTCTAAAAAAAGGTCTACAGATGTTTTATAAAACATTCAAACATTTAAAATGTACAAACATTATTACGCGCCAACATTTACATATGTTTGAATTACAAGTTAAGCTCCACTGGTCCTTGCACCATGTGTATCATCTGACTATGATGAGCTTGATAGATGTCTTAATCAACATTTAACATTTTAACTGATGAAGTAGTAGAGGACCGTTTTTTCGAGACCTTGAGGATTCTAAACACTGCATTCAGCAGGGAAGCCTTGAGGAAACCTCTTGAAATCCTTACAGTAATCATAAATCATATGATGTGTTTTCACCCAGTTGATCTTCTCTAAGATTGTAGAGTCAAGTTGTTGGGACGCCCATGCGCCATTTTGATTAGAATTCATGCCACACGCGCCTTGAGACCAAACACAAGCTTGTGCGCTGAAGTTTTTGTATGAAGAAGTGAATGGAGCTTGAGACCAATCAGTCTTCACTAGGCCACCTCTTGTCGCCCAGTCGTCCGCGCTCCATATGCTCGAGTATAGCCTCATTGGGTGCTTTGGGAAGGGAATGGACTTTGATTCTAAGTTCCTGTACTCCCTTATTGGCACTCCATCCACCATAAACCTGTTAAGAAAATCACACTTGACAAATGCTAACCTCTTTAAATGGATAAATGACCAAAATACCCTTCCACAATGGACTTAGTTTTAATAAGAAGTTTTGAAGCAAAGAAAAACCAAAAGAGCTTACAGAATGAGGTGAGGATTCCAAAGAATGGAGTAAGTATGGAAGTCAAGAGCTGGATCAAACCAAAGATGAAACTGCTGCTCTTTGTCACCTTTCCCCTGAGTATAAACATTGGTATGAATAGTGTAAGGCTGTCCAGACAAGTTCCCTAGAAACTCAAAGTCAATCTCATCATGTCCAACTCCTTGTGAAGACAAATAGTAGGCAGTGACAGTGCCAGCAGAGTTTCCAGGAACAAGCTTCATCTGCATGTCAATCTTACCAAACAAATACTCATTCTTTGATTGAAAACCTGAGCCAGAAGCACTGTCTAAAGACAGGGTTAAAAGCTCTCCATTGTTGACAATTTTACCCCTGCCACTACCCCATGTCAAATCAAAGTTCTCATCTAAGCTCCCAGCACCAACTAAATGTAAATGAAACACACCCATCTGCATAAAAATCAAGAACCCACAAAGCATTCTTTTCTCCATTTTTGTTACAAAAACTGAAACATGCATGGATGAAGCATAACTGCATATGCATGAATTTATAGAGATGAGGCCATGTTTGTGATGATTGGATAAACATTGAGAGGGTACTTGGGTCAATGGAGGACAACTGGAGTCTGGAATGGGATGAGTATGATGTGTTTATCATCTTGGCTACTCAGCTTGAAGTGGATTGCTGTTGTGGCTATCTATAAGGTGACAGATCATACATGCATGTTTGAGTTTTGAGTTTGAGTTGTTGTCTTATGTGCTTCAATTCCTTGTTCCAAGGAAATACACATTCCTGCACATGAGATTTTGAACTTGGTCACTGCTACCATAATATTCTGATTCCTGCAGCTTCCAAGTATATCCATCTGATTCTTATACCCTACAGCTGTATGCTGCTTAGGTGATCATGTTGCTGAATCCTTGTCTCTTTTGATTACTCTGTTTCTTCTTTTAACATTTTACAATTTCATCTGAAATTATTAAATTAGCGATTGGATTTGTAAAATATACTGACCATTAAAACAACTTTAGTACGATCATCCAGATGCAGTTTGAATATTATAACACAGTCAACAACAGTCAACCAAAGGTCAACGTGGACACTAGTAAGGTCTTTGGCCTACGTAGTTTCCGACAGGGTCATAGTTACAAGTCATGAAGACATCCCCATCGTCACAAACCACCCGAGCACATCCAACACGCCTTGTGCTACTCCAAACTATCTGAGTATAATGTCCGCACATCTGCCCTGTTTGGCATGTATTGGTTGCATATCTGTAGTACTTCTCTTCCTCAGCCCAAGCCCTAACTGCATCACTTGGAGTCCATGACGATCCACTTCCCCAGTAAATATTTTCCCCTAATTTAAATCCATATTCAGGAAATGAATGCTCAAGTTTGCAATCTGCTCTCCTCTCCCCTGCCCACCAGTTCGCATACCGTTGAAGATCGAAGCTCCACGACAAGGGAAGCTCCCACTTTGCAGCTCGGACCAGGTTATGCTCGAATAGAAACTGTAATGACTCGCCGATACATCCCCAACAAAGCTGCTTTGATATCCTATAAATCGTATCATTATCATAACTCCTCTGTAGATTTCTAAGTCGAGTAGCATTCGGCTTAGTTGCGGATGCTGCATTAGTGTTTATACATATGATCAATAGAAGAAGAACACATGAAAGATGACATTTTTTCAACATTGTAGTGTCTAGAACTTCTTCAATGGCAGAGCTTTTGCAAGTGAATGCAGTGATTGAGAAGCTGCTTCAGATTTTATAGTGATCAGAAAAGAGTACAAACATTTCACTTTGTATGATCTTCATGTGAATCTGTGAGACTGTGACAATCATTGAGCTAAAGATACGTGGCTTGTTTGTTATGGTTTCATTTCAGTTGATCATGTTGTTATCAAATATGCGGCTGCCAAAGTGACCATCAAATTGGTGTCTCGTGATTCATGTCATGGTCAAGACTGCATAAAAATGTTGTGCCCGTGAGTTTCTTTTGTATTCATCCATCCACAGGTTAAAGACCCAAACAGCATTTGAATCATAGTCCATCAATGCTGCTCACTTCAAATATTTTTCTACAAATGTTACTCAGAAGGACGAAAATGCCCGTGTGTTTGTTGTCTACAAAAACAACAGTTAGGGGCATTTAGTAATTTTTACAGTCGGTGCATGGGACATTTTTCATGTTTCGCATTTTTTTACAATCAGTTATTCCGCATTTTTTTATAATCAGTTATTCAAAACACTGAAATGGAAGATGCAACGTCAAATTTGAAGGAATTGCTGGAACACTTATGAATGAGGTTGTTGGTTGCCATTCTCATTGATTAGTAATGCTCATGCGTACATTAGTTGTTAGTACTTGTTGTCCATTTAATATGAAGCAGGTGTGGAATAATTATCTTAGTTTTAGACTACTCTCCATGACAAATGCAAATATTGACATGTTCTTCTTGGATTCTTTGACCTAGTCTTCTTGACCTACTCCATGTAAACTTTTCTAAGTTTCAATCACTTTTTTGCTTATGTGATAAACAGCCACAAATTTCTGAACATATCCCAGCTAACGTTGTTTGTTGTTTGATTGATTCTGCATCTGATTTTATGTCTGAAAGGCAAAGTAGTTGCTCATTGTTGAAGAAAAACACATCTAGTGAGGTCATTAGTATTGGTTTGGTTCAATAAATGTAACAGCCTGTAACACAACTACCTTGTTCAATTCAGTTTCATTGTAAGTTATTTCAGTCTTTGAAATGCACTCATTTATACAAAGACATGAGTATTTGAATTTCAGAGTCTGAACTCTTCATGTAGCATTTACTGTGTTCAGTATTATGAGCCTTCTTTGAACAGCTCATGAAGTTTCTCACATGTTCTTTAATGGGTTTTGCTAGATGCAAATGATTTAACTATAAATTCTAAAAATGACAAAAATAAACTCGGGTCGTCTGTACATTGAAGAAGAAATGAGGGGCATTTTTATCTTTTGAAGCCACATATGCATCGATTGTCGGTGCATACGAACATTTTCATAAATATAAAAGATGACAAAAAATGATGTTGAAGACACATGGTTTGTCATACACAACTGAGATATCACAATCATTAGGTCAATTTTAGTACCAAAACAAACTGACTTTTAGTAGTAGATGGAGATTACACAATAGGACATTCATGCTGTGGCCAAACTCCAAACAAGAACCAATCCAACCATTCAACTAAAGGATTGAGATCTAAGTTTAAGAGAATGAAAACAACATCTAAACAACTCTGCATATCAAACAAACCAAGTGTATTCAAAAGCTTCACATCTACCTCATTTTTTCTATGATGAATTTGAGAGAAATTTTCAAAAACTGAATGAAAGAAAAATTATCAACAAGGGTTGGACTGATCAGTTGTGCAAGATGAATGCACAACCTTGTTTTGCCTACCTACAATCCAATTCAAAGTTCTCCTCGTAAAAGATGGTGTTTTCACCTCAGCTTCCAAGCTCCCACAGCTTTGATTCTCCTCATCACCGTAAGCGAATTCGCTACCAAGAGCATTGTTACTTTCTCCGCATCTACTAATACCCATCTCGGATACAGCCCGCTCAGCTCCATTTTTCTCTTTAGGATCCTCGTCTGCATTGCTAGTCCTTCGAGTTGCAAATCTAAATGAGAATGCTCTTCTTGAGGAACTCTCTGATGGGTTCTGCTTATCCTTCTTACCACCACCTCTCATCCAAATTTTGGACACTGAGAAGCTCTCCCTCTTGCTCCTCCCAACTGCATTTTCATTGATGTTGCCAATCTCACTTATTCTGCTTAAATCAAAGGATGTGAACTCTCTTTTCGAGTCACATCCTGATTCGGACATTGCTGGCCTGTGGCCAGGTACTAAAGGCAATGACTGCTTTTTCATAGTCGGCTTCCTTGCTGGTGTCGCCTTGATAGGGACTTGAAGAGATGTTCCCTCATCCATTATATACGCAAATGATCCCATTGAGAAACATCTTCTAGCATCCACATTGCTGTTAGATACATCACTGTACTACCTTGATCTTGATCCACATTTCGAAACTTTCCTAACTTAACAGCCACAACCTTTTCACTACCTCCAGCAGCCTCAAACCTCATTGACCCATGTTCTGAGTTCCATACAAAACCCAACTGAGAATTAGTCCTGCCAATCGAATTCAGCGTGGGTACACAACCCTGATCTCTATCTGTAGTCAGCTCTCTGGAACTCTCACTTCCAGATTCAAGAACAAGCACAAAAGGGGAGCAGTTATTATTGGGAGCATACTCAGGTAAGATCAAACTAGCTCTACACAAAGGGCAAGTGGAATGAGAAGCAGCCAAGTGTCAATACACTCCATATGAAAAGCATGGCTGCATTGAGGCAACAACCTAAGCTTATCTTCACTTTCAAACTCACACAAGCATACAGCACAGTCAAATGGATTCTTCAAACCTATGATTGCTTTATAGTTGAATACAGGCAATGTGTCTATGAAGGACTGATCCACACCAGCATCATGTAGATGAAACAGTTGCTGTAACTGGCCTTGAAAAGCAGTCACATTGTCTGAGTCCTCTGAGTGATTTCCTCTAATTTGAGACCTTGTGAAGAATCTAACTAACAAATGAAGCAAGCCAGATACAAAGAAGATGATGGCTAAGATGATTATGATGAGCAATATGGTTGGGCTGACCTTACTGTTAAGATTGAAATCTGTAGAAACATCAGATGCTGGAGGACTTGGAGGTGAGTATGAGTCATAGAAGTAATATGGCTGCTGCAGTGGAGAAAAAGTAGTCCCACTGGTGGCTGTTTGGACACTTTTGGTGAAGACCCAGTTCATCTTTTGTGATAAAAAGTGACAAAAAGTTACAAAGATTGCAGCTTTAGGCTTCTATCTACTGATCTTGCAAAACCCATCAAGGGAGCAAATCTGAGATCCAATGAAGAGTTTTCTAAAAATTTGAGAGAGGTGGGAGAAGGGGAGAGAGCTAGATTGGGAATTGGGATTAGTGAGGTGGTGGGTTGTGACTTATAAATGCTGTACTAAATGTGAGAGCCAGAACAGCATAGCATGAATGCAGGCTACATTGAGATTCAAAAAGAAATGAGAGATAGTGATTGAATGCAACCATTTACTTGACCCAAAATTTAGGACTAAAAGTTTCCATCTTTACAATTTACAACATTAAATTCCTAAAAACTACTATATGGGTGTGGATAAAATTCAAAAGCTTTATGGAAAGGTGAGGACTTTATGGTGAAGTTAACACCAAATACAAGGCTCCATTAGTTGACTTGTAGAAACTACAAAAGGCCACTGTTGCAAATCCAATGCCATTAAATAGTAAAATACTAAAGCTTAGTCTTTTCATTGTTTTAACTTTTAATAGATTCTTAACTAAACTTTTCTTCAACATTTTGAACAGACATATATAGATGAAAACATGTAACACCCAGGCTTTTAGGTGCACATATTTCAAATAAAATCATTCTCTTTTAAAGAGCTTCTGTTCCATTTCCTATTTGCAGATTTTAAGGATATATTGAGTTCATGTCAATGTGGGTAATGAGACAAAATAGAAAAAAAATCAGAACCTCTGAAAGTCAATGTGTTAGAAGACAAATAGTGAGTGGAAGCATTGAGTGTTTGAATAGGTTTTTGCTGTAGCCAGCTTTTGTTTTCTTCATCAAAATTCATACCAAGAAATAACAAGACAAAAACAGACATGTATTGTTCCAACTTCCAACAGATTTCTCCACACAAAAACTCACCAGGATTTCAGGGCTTGTACAAAAATAAGTGTGTGAATTTAAAACATAATTTACAATGTTATTACAACATACTGCACTGCCCAATGTGGATAAAAGCTTCCATGGCTCTTAATCTCATGTTTCTTAATTATTATTTTATTATTAAATTAAAGTGATTAATTAATGTGGCTGAATTCCCAATCCAGGCTATCCACCCATGTGCTATTTTAAATAAAGCTCATTACAACTGGCCTGTAATTTTAATATTATTTAGCTATGAAATGAGCTGTCATTCCTAGAAAATAATATTTATGTACAAACTGATTTCTGAACAAAAAGAGATTCTGAAATCTGTATAATCTTAGTCCAGGTTATCAGATTTGGAGTATTGAGAAGAACCAAATCCTGTAATGGCTGGCTTTAGAGTGTTTATAAACAAAATCAAGTTGTTCCCTTTTAAAGGGAAATTCGGTGCGTTTCGATAGCTAAAAGATTAAAATACTTTCACATAAATTCTTCCATGTTTTTCAAATTTGTCTTGATCAAGGACATTTTAATCATTCTACATTAATCACAAAATTACCATTGCTCATCTATTCCGCTCTCACTTTTACTTTGTCATGTGGTATTTGAAAGCTCGATAAACACCAAATCCTGAATCCGATAATCTCAACATTGATTTTTTCAAATTTGGGCGGTAGCCTTGTAAATCCACATGCATCTGCTTTTAGAGTGTCCGAAATCAAATTCACTGTCGCACAATTTTCTACTTGAAAATATTATTTAACTTTCCAGGGTTTATAAGATTTAATTTGAAAAAAACAAAGCATCCAAATCATCTTCGTCACATTCGGACAAGAATTCAATTCTCAAATCTCATGGCCGCACGCTTCCCGGCTCTTCTCTTGCCCTCATCTCTCAATTTCTCTCAAACCCCACTTCACCCAATTCCTCAAAGATTCAACCTTTATTCAAATCCCACTCGAAAACGCTTCACATTATGCGCTGCCGCAGCAAAGAAGCCCAGGTTAGTGTTCTTATTGATCTCTTTGTTTTAACACAATTGATTATATTGGTGTTCTTTTTGTGCAGAGCTGATCGGAAGATAATGACTGATGAAGAATTATGTGGAGATATTCGGGAATTCTCATTTCTGCACGGATTTCCGGAAGGACATGTTCCGTCAATGAAGGAGCTTTCCGCGCACGGAAGGTGTTTGATTAATTGTTTCAATGGAATTATATGTAGCTTTGATGTTATTGACTAAAAGCTTTAGTCAGTTTCTTAAAGTTATGCAATCTTTAAGAGTTCGACTGGTAGGAGTGCCTAGATACTTACCTGCTTATGAGTGGCAAAATATCTTTTGGGATATACTAGTACTAAGCAGTTCGCACTTGTATCGCATTGACTGTAGACGGTAGTTTCACTTTATGGTGAAAAAAGAACGTGTTTAATATCCGGCGCAATGTCATTTTGAAGTTTGGGTTTCCAATGCTTTTATCAACTCTACAGGAAGGATCTTGCGAATATTGTTCGAAGGAGAGGCTACAAGCTTGTTGGCGAACTGCTAAAATCAATGGACATGAAGGCTGAAGGTGCCATCCAGGATGAACAACACTTGGGTCCACAAATAGAGATTTCTCAGGCTTCTATTGGTAAATCCACTATGTCAATGTATGTTTTATTGATTGTCTTAATTAGCTGATGAGTATGTTGAACCTCTATTGATTTCTTTGTATGTGTTTTAAAGGTCAGGATGAAAATATGCACGACGAGGCTGGAACTGCTCAATTTGAGCAAACTGAAGTTGCTTCTGGAAAGAGTCGGGGTATGCCGACTTCTGTGGATCCAGGCCCGTCCTTCAGCAATCAAATTTACGCTTCTTCTGATTCTACATCCAAAATAAATCTTATGTTGCAGGAGAAAGTGTCTAATTTTGTTCAGACAGGAGTTTTAGATATATTTGAAGGTATAACTGTTCTGTGAGTGAGTTTCACATCCCTTTGTTGAAGATTAGTGTTTTTATGTTGTATATGTCCATGTCCTCAGATGAACTCCAAAACGATGACGCTGATCGTAAACAAGTTGAGTGTATAAAGTGTGAGGGTAGCACAGAAATTACCTTCAGTACAAGCAGCGAGACGGATATTGACGAGGAAAGTGATGAACGTAATGGATCTGGTCTGGCTAATGGTTGGGCTCCGAAGGCTAAGTCATTCACAGCACCTATGAAAAAAGACGAACTCAGGTTTGAATTTTGATATCTAACACTGGATTTAAGTGATGGCTGTCACTCTGATTGATGATGAGTGAAAAAGTTTTTATCTTTTGGGATTGCAGAGATGAGAATCTTGTACCAAAGGAGGTACATAATTCTAGAGAGGATTTGGAATTTGAGGTCTATCTGATATCTCAGTTAACTGCTTTCTTATTCTTAATATTTTACATAAATACATATATGCAGATGAGGGGAATGGTGAACCAAGATGAAATCAATAATCTTGAATTTGAATTGGTAGTGAATCATCATAACTCCCTAACTATTTTACTTATTACTAGTTAGTAGTGTACTTGTGGTTCACAAAAGCTGACTTTTATTGTATGTTATGGCTTTAGCACCAGAAAGAATTAGAACTATCAAAATTAAAGGAGCAAATTGAGAAAGAAAAGGTATGTGTCATTCATTTCATGATATCAATCTATATTTTTCACAGATATTAAAAAATCTTAGCATGTAGAACTTGCTGCCCAATGTATATTTATAAATTGTATTTTGCTTTGTGTATCAAATCTCTGTTAAGAACTTGCTGACCCAAATTTATATTTATAAATTAAGACATGCACCTCTTTTTTTCTACGCTCAAATCATTTGACTCATGATATTTCTATCATCGTTTTTGATTGTTTCAGCTTGTATTATCTCATATGCAAGCTAAGGCAGAAGCAGAAATCAACAAAGCACTGAAACTGGTAGCAGAGAAAGACACAGAGTTAAACACTGTAGAAGAATATCTGTCAGGACTGAAGGAGGTGTGATATTTAAAAGTAATTGGTCATATCTATCTGAAATTATATAAAGCAAAAGTAACATTTTGATAAATGTCCTACTATGGTTCTATCAACTAAATTCGGAGCAATAAATTTCTTCAGCATACATTTACTAAGATCTCTAACTTATGATGGTGCAGTTGTTTGTGAAAGAAAGCTTGATGGCTGCTGACATTTATGATAAATATCCGATATTTTCAGGTTCAGATTCAATACAAAGGCGAGGGGAGTACAGTAGAGGTTGCAGGTAGCTTCAATGGTTGGCATCATCAAATAAAAATGGAATTGCAGTCCTCAGATACCCTCCAAGATTCCACTGATTCAAGGTAGTCCTGTTTTAACAATTTGAGCTTTCGAAATTCAGTTTTCTTCTAGATTTATTATTAATTAGTTGTCAGAGGTTCAATTAGAATACTTTTTAGATCAGATATATGCTTGGCTAATTGACAACCACTTTTGTTCCAGGAAACAGAGAATTTGGTCAACTAGGTTATGGCTTTATCCAGGTGTCTATGAGGTATATAGTATAACGAATTTGGTAGTATCTATATATTATTTCTCCAGCAGTCGTCCAGCCTCCTGAGATGATTACTATTTATAGGTGGAACAATTAGGAGTTGTATACCTTTTTAACTACTGAATAGTTTGATTATCTTAAGATATTTACTCACTGAAGATAATATTATCTGGGATGTTTCATTGTTGAACTAAAACAAGGAAGTTCAGCTATGGTTAACTCATTAATTTTATTTAAATCACTGGATTATTTTTGTTGCAGGTCAAATTCATTGTTGATGGCCACTGGAGGGTTGATCCTGATAGCGAATCAATAACAAGGGGTACCATACATAACAACATTCTTAGAGTAGAAAGATAACATCATCTTGGGTGGTTGGGATTGGATTCACTTGGCCTATTAACTCGGGTAACACATTGACTCCTTACCGATGATATATCTAACAATTTGTCAAAATTATAGAGCTGAACCTGTTTATTATTTGGCAAGGGAGTCATGTTTAAGATTCTTTTAAGAGGATATGGATAGCATGCTTGTGCTGAATGTCTTTCAATTGTTTTATTTATTCCAAGTTGTCACAGATATGAAAGTCTAATAGAGTATGTTTGGTGACTTGGATATGCAAACCACTACAAAAGCCACAATACAGTTGATGCTTCTGATAATTGTGCGTTAGATATTCACCGAACTAATGGTATTAGAGTCTTGATGGACAAAAATAAATGATCACAGTTTTTACCTTCAAGATTCATATTTCTAATGTTACCAGTTACCACACTATGTTGTCTGTTTGTTTGCAGGCGTTAGGTGCTGTCATTGGATGGACTAATAAGTGAAAGAAGTACATATTTGAACAATTGAACCATCTACACAGCTGCCTATCTTGTGCACTGACAGTCAATCCACCGTTAAGACATCCCCCTATGCCAGCCATAGTGGAGTGCGAGATGATTGTGAGAGTTATCACCGTTTCCAGACGCAGGCCAGATTTCTTTGCTGTCAGCCAAGTGTACACATTCCTCTGTTTGAGCCATGGGTTCTAAGTTCAAGCATTGAATGCCTGCATTTTGTAATCCGACTGGCATTTTAGATACCCTTTTCCCATCGCTATATGTGGTACAGACCTGAATGAATATGGATTTATTGATCCGAGAATAGAAATCTTCACAGAAGCTAGCACGAAACCAAACATTAACCTTTGAGAATTACTGGAAACACAAGTACCACTGGAGCAGAATCCTTACCTTATATGAATATATGTGTTATGAACCTTACCTGATTTTTAGGTTGATCAAATGTAGAAGATTCCTAAAGAAGGAAGAGCCAAAACATGGCTGGTGAAAATGTAGACAAACAAATGACAGAGCTGGCGAAATGATCGATCAGCCAAACAGATCTCAATGGGTCAGAGAGAATCTACCTTCTCACATCCCACCCCTATTTATACATCTTCCTTGCTCAGTCTTCTCTTACATTTTTGTTCCCAAACTGTCTCAATCTCTCAACCCTTCTTTTTCAAGGTATTTTCGTATGTATGAAAATTCCAATCTTTATCTTCTGTGATCATTTTGTAGTTTTCATAACTTTCAACGAATTGCTGCTTTGTGTCTGAATGTGCAGATGGATACATTCTTGTTCACTTCTGAATCTGTCAATGAGGGACACCCAGACAAGCTCTGTGATCAGGTCTCTGATGCGATCCTAGACGCATGCTTGGAGCAAGATCCTGAAAGTAAGGTGGCTTGTGAAACATGTAGTAAAACAAATATGGTGATGGTCTTCGGAGAAATCACAACCAAGGCGACTGTGGACTATGAGAAGATTGTGAGGGATACTTGCAGGGGAATTGGGTTTACCTCAGCTGATGTTGGACTTGATGCTGATAACTGTAAGGTTCTGGTTAACATTGAGCAGCAAAGTCCCGACATTGCTCAGGGAGTTCATGGTCATTTGACTAAGAAGCCCGAAGAGATTGGAGCTGGTGATCAAGGTCATATGTTCGGGTATGCTTCTGATGAGACACCTGAGTTTATGCCGCTGACTCATGTTTTGGCAACCAAGCTTGGAGCCAAGCTGACTGAGGTGAGAAAGAACAAGACTTGTCCTTGGTTGAGGCCTGATGGGAAGACTCAAGTGACTGTGGAGTATAAGAATGATAATGGAGCAATGGTTCCTATTCGAGTTCACACTGTGTTGATCTCCACTCAGCATGACGAGGGTGTTACCAACGAGCAGATTGCTGCAGATCTGAAAGAGCATGTTATCAAGCCTGTGATCCCATCCAAATACCTTGATGACAAAACCATCTTTCATCTCAACCCATCTGGTCGATTTGTCATCGGTGGACCTCATGGGGATGCAGGCCTCACTGGCCGCAAGATCATCATCGATACGTATGGTGGATGGGGTGCTCATGGTGGAGGAGCTTTCTCAGGGAAAGATCCCACCAAAGTGGACAGGAGTGGTGCTTACATTGTTAGACAGGCAGCAAAAAGTGTAGTGGCATCAGGACTTGCACGTCGCTGCCTCGTCCAGGTTTCCTATGCAATTGGTGTCCCAGAGCCACTGTCTGTGTTTGTGGACACTTACACAACTGGTAAAATTCAAGACAAGGATATCCTCGAACTGATAAAAGAAAACTTTGACTTCAGGCCAGGGATGATCTCCATCAACCTCGATCTCAAACGAGGAGGAAACTTCAGGTTCCAGAAGACTGCTGCCTACGGTCACTTTGGCCGTGATGATCCAGATTTCACTTGGGAGACTGTCAAAACACTGAAACCAAAAGCCTAAGCCATAAACCTCCTGCAGCTCAAGACAGTGGAAACACACCCTTGAGCAACTTTTTAAATAACTCTTATACATAAAAATACCAATAAGTTGAAAAGTTCAGTAGGATTTTTACTCGTCAATATCGACGTGATGCCCATTCAGTGGCTTCGAGTTCTTTGTAATTTTCACCACCTGGTTTTGGCTGGTTGAGAATTTAGCTGTTCACCTTCACCCACCTTTGTATATATACAATGTAAAATGTTCCATCAGACCTGACCTGCTGGCTCTCAAATAGAACATGTCTGTTTGAGTTCATCAGTTGTCTCAATTCTGACTGGAAACAAATGTGAGCAGCCAGTTTGGAAAACACAAAGCCACGTCGTTTTAATATTTTATTCGAAACAAATTGTTTTTCGACCTGATTTTATTACTACAGCCAGATTTATATTCACTAACAACAGGGACGGATGGTTTAATGAAATGTAAACAATGACTTGGTATCTGGCAATAGTAATGACTTATTGCTATTTTCAAAATTGGGAATAACACTGCGCGGTGATGGAGCAGTCGGAGTTGGAGGGGTTTGTAGACACCGATGAGGAGTCGGAAGAGGGAGACGAGCAGCAGACGTCGACGGAAGATGAAGATTCTGATGTGGTGGTAGTTGAAGATGAAGTAGTGGTAGTTGAACCTCCGGCTAGGGTTTCGGAAAATGTGGCTTCGAATTCGGCTCAGGCGGGTGAGGAGGTTCGTCATAGAAGGAAGCGGAATAGGAGGTTTAAAGGGGAGACTTTGAATTTGAGCGGTGGTGATGGAGAAGGAGGGTCGTCGCAGGGGAGTGAGTGGAATAGAGAGGAGATTGATGGGTTGTTTTGCCCTATTTGCATGGAGGCTTGGACAAATGACGGTGTACATCAAGTCTGGTACGAAACAGATTCATTTACAAAAATGCTGAAGAATTTGATGCTGTGTGGTATTGTTTGTTGTTACAATGAATGCATGAATGGATTTCAATGATTTTGCAGTTGTCTTCCGTGTGGACATTTGTATGGATTATCTTGCATTCAGAGATGGATAAGGGATAAAAAAGGTTCGGCAAAGGTTAGAGTCTACTTTACCTTTTTCCGGATGATGGAAGAAGATGAGAATCTCTAGTTCTTGATTTCGCAGCATGATACATTTTTTTCTTTTTCATTTTCTCAGTGTCCGCAGTGTAACAAGAAGTGTACAATTAATGGTATCAGGAAACTCTATGCATCCCAAATTGTTGCTGTAGATGAAGAGTCAAAGAAGGTTAAGTTTATAGACTGTAAGTCATTTAAGATGGCCTCTGAAGAAACTAAATTTGATTGCTCTTTTTGCTTTTGCAGAGGATTCAGTATCTCGAGAAAAAGTGTGCGTGTCTTGAGAGCAAGGTCTGTCAATCTCTAAAAGTGTCTCAAGCCTGCCGTTATAATCCATCATATCTTTCATGAGTCTATCTTTTGGATTAAAGGGCTGCAACAATGGCCCGACCATTATTTTTTCCAGAACTTATTTCACCACATCAGTTTTTATGTCTCTGTCTCTCTGTAATAGGCCATGGTTTTGATTCGCAGGGTGATGATTTAGCTACCAAAGAAGCTGAATGGAAAAAGAAGGAAATTAATTTACAGCAACAACTGCATCAGCTAACTCAGGTATTTCTATCAGTTGCAATGCTCACAGAGTTATTGTACATTCTTTAGCGGCAGACTTTGTGAATTTAGCGGTTAGCTCATCTACTCTATTTACATTGTGATCATTCCATGTTTCATATCAGAAAGCAAATTACTTGGAGAGTTTGTTGGACATCAAACAAGGTAGTCAATCCAAAATAGTACATCCTGTCATGGCTAGTCAAGAGAAAGTTGTGCATGGTAATTTGATAATAGTTTCTGTATCAATTTATCCTGCTTATGTTTATCCTTTTTAATATTTCCGCATTTGTATCAATTCAGGTTATAACGCAGGGGTTGGTCGTGATTTGTTCCAGTTCACATTACAGGTGCGACTCTTTTGTATTAAATTTAATCTCTATTTCATGTGTAGACATCCCTGAGTAATGGAATAAAATATAAACTGACCTTATTGTTACACGGTAGTGATTTGACGCCTTGCTTTACACAGTTTAGTGCAATTTAGGTGTACAATAGTGATATCTCCTATTTTGTGCCATGAAAGAAAATTTAATTTAAAGTCATTAGTAATATATATTGGTTGTATTTCTTACATATTTTATTAAGCCCTCGTATCCAATGCATATCATGTTTTGGTTCAATTCGCTTTGCCTTTATTGATCAAAATGCAGAAAGAGCTTCAAGTTAAGGGTGGACAAATGGTTGATATAGATGTTTCCAGTCTCCTAGTAATTGTAGCATGCAAGGCCGATGGGATTGGTGGGATGAGTCTCCTTACAAAAGTAAGTTTGCTATTTTCACAAAAGTAAATGAGTAAGAATTAGTATAATCGTACTCTATCAAAAAAAGAAAAATATGATCCCTTTTCTTTTTTTGCAAGAGACTTCACCTTCATATATTCTGTGTTAGGTTAGTTTGGTATCCCCACATGAGACTGAAAATATCATCCTTCCTGCCAATACAAAAGCTATCAAAGATCTACATATTTCTAGTTTTGATAGAAGACTTGCTTTGTTGGCCACGCTGGGGAAGAAATTGTCAATTTTCAGGTATTACAAGCTATAGTGTGTTGTATACTTTATCTGGCAATTGCTTATGATCTCCCTTTGTAATGCAGCTTGGAGTGCAACTATGCTACTCTTTCTTATGATTTACCGGTAAAACTTCATTGCTCTCTGAGGAAATGTGATAGCTGAAATGTTTTTTGTTGTATCTAGGTAACTAAAAAATAAATACCTGTATTTAAAATGTAAACACAATCCTCCCTGTGGTGTTGTAATACTTGGTAATAAGTATGCACTGAATGGAGTCATTAGATTCTGAAAAGTTGGACTATACATATTCATCTTGTTGGTTGTAACCATAGATCCAGTTTCAGAACGATAACCCAACCTCTGATGAATTTCATACATCAAGTATCGGTGCACCAGTGTATGAGTAGTATGTGTTTTGATGTTCAATCATTATATTTGGTTTGAAAGTCATCTGAAGATCACTATACTGGCCCAATGTATGACACACAACATAAGCTATTATCAAGTTATGTAACTCAACAGGTCACAGATTCATGTGACCATTGTCTTTTTTATATTTTATTACTACCGAGGAATTTACGTCTTACTGTTTCTCATATTATTCTGTTAGGACATATTTCTGCAATCAAATATATTTTTTTTGTATATTTGCAGGCGCCTCCATGGTCATGTTCATGGGATGTCAACAATTCACATTACATATACACTGGCCTACAGGTTACTATTAAACTTCCAATTCTTTCATTGATGTCCTTCATTCATCTCAATTTTTTGTTTTTATTGCAGAATGGGACGTTGTTGATGTTTGACATTCGGCAATCTGCTGGACCAGTGGAATCAATTAGGGGGGTTACGTGCAACCCTGTTCACACATTACACTCGCTTCCACATTCAAAAGCACTTTCATCTGGTGTAAGCACTGTCCTTGCTGCTTCATCAGTTGGCCTGTCCTTGGGGAATTTTGGCAATGCTGATGAAAGGTTAGTTCTTGCAATAGAAATTGCACCTTATTTTATATTGTTTAGTATAATTGTATCATCAGGGTTACTTCCATTATTCATTTAAAAGCAGAAAATTAGTCAGTGATTTCGGGTATCAAAGTCGTATACGATTTCCCTAAATTTCTCCGTATTTGAATGTAAAATAATTTTTATCTTATCTTGTGTTAGGCCATATCTGATACCTGACTCTGAAAACCAAGGAGTATGTATATCCCTATCTTACTGCCCTGGAAGTGATGAAGCAGTCGCCACATTTCGTCCTCGAGTTGCTATTTCCAATGAAATCTCCATCTCACAACCGCCACCACTTTCTCCCTTATCTGGCATTGGACAGTCAGTTCTGGGATCACATATTCTATACAATAGTTTCGGTACCTGCCAATATCAGAAGTTAGGATCTATATCAGCCAATGTGAATAGTATCCGATTGCCAAGATCTCTGATTATGGATTTGGGAAATGAAAACAGGATATTTGTTTCTGGAGATGAATTGAACACTGATCTGTCCCTGCAGAACTTACCATCCTTTGGACTTTCCCAGCGCCTCAAGTATCCCAAGCATCCCATGCGTGATATCAGATATACTTATGGCTCAAACCAAGGACTTCTTGCCTGTCTCAGCGAAGACACATTACAACTCTTCTCATGCTGAGTACTAACAAACATCACATCAACTAAAAGACCAGGAAATGCGCCAGAACTCCCCCAATGGTGTAATCAATATGTAGTACAGGTGCCTTGTTTTTTGGCATTGTCTGTGAAATTAACCATGTATTAGAATTTAGAGCTGCATATATTTTATTGAAATTCATTTTTAAAATTATTTTTTACAGGAAAATTAAATGAGGAAAAAATATATTTTTTGATAAAAAATGAGGAAAAAATATTTGATCCACAAATAACTTGTCTTCCTTTTCTGGGCTCTTCCGAAATTACCCTTTTTCATCTCATTCTCACTCACTCTTTTCTCTCTTCTTCCCCAAATTCCAAACACAACATTTTCTCTCTCTCAATATTTTCCATCAAAGTTTTCATCTTCTCAATCCCGCCTGCGTTCCATCCTCCGCCACTCCGTTGATTTCATGCCTCGCAACTCCGACCATCCGCCTCACCATTCCATTCAATTCAAGGTAAAAACTGCGATCTAATCTTCAATCAACCTTGTCAGATCCATTTCTCGCTTATTCACATCAATCACGATTTCGCCAATCGTCGTCGTCATGTACGTAGTGCTCAAATCTCTGATCCCCAGCTTTCGCGTCTAGACCAGTTTGATATCAATTTAGGGCTTGGTGATACGATTTGATATTCATTTCAACATGTTTAATAAGATTATGAAGCGTGGCCATAAGAAAGGCTCCAAGTCTGAGGACGTTGGGGCATTTGGACAAATTCCTCAACCAAATATGGTTGTCAATCATGCCTCTAGAACTGCTCCAGCTGCAGCTGTAGAACAGGTTCAATCTGGTGGAGCAGGAGGTGTGGTAGCTCCTGTAGTGCCACCACCATCGGGTGTCATTGAGCCTCTGCCGTCATTTCGTGATGTGCCTGTTTCGGAGCGGCAGACTCTTTTTATCAAGAAATTGCATATTTGTTACGTGCAGTTGGATTTTACTGATACTTTGAGATCGGTTAGGGAAAAGGAGATTAAGAGGCAGACGTTGATGGAGCTTGTTGACTTTATCCAGTCTGGTGCGGGGAAGATTACTGAGATTTGTCAGGATGAGATGATTAAGATGATTTCTGTGAATATTTTCCGTTGCTTGCCTCCGGCTTCTCATGAGAATACTGGCACTGAGGTGACTGATCCGGAAGAGGAAGAGCCTTATTTGGAGCCTTCTTGGCCTCATTTACAGCTTGTTTATGAACTGCTGTTGAGGTATGTTGTGTCTTCAGACACCGACACTAAGATTGCTAAGCGCTACATTGATCATTCTTTTGTGCTGAAGCTGCTTGATTTGTTTGATACTGAGGACCCGCGTGAACGAGAATATTTAAAGACTATTCTTCATCGAATTTATGGAAGTTCATGGTGCACCGGCCGTTTATTAGGAAGGCAATCAATAACATATTTTACAGGTTTATATATGAGACTGAGAGGCACAGTGGCATAGGTGAGCTGTTGGAGATTCTAGGAAGTATTATTAATGGATTTGCTCTACCCATGAAAGAGGAGCATAAGCTGTTCCTTGTCCGTGCACTTATACCATTGCATAAGCCAAAACCGGTGGCTATGTATCATCAGCAGCTATCTTACTGCATTACTCAATTTGTCGAGAAAGACTACAAATTGGCAGATACCGTAATAAGAGGTCTGCTTAAGTATTGGCCAGTCACTAACTGCAACAAGGAAGTTCTTTTTCTTGGAGAATTGGAAGAAGTGCTCGAAGCAACCCAAGCTGCTGAATTTCAGCGCTGCATGGTTCCATTATTCAGACAGTTGGCCCGTTGCCTCAACAGTTACCATTTCCAGGTTCGGGTTTCAGTTTTTTATTTATCTACCAAATATGAGTCATATGCAAGAATTGAAGTTTTAACAATATGAAGTTGACGTAGTACATGTGAATTGTGAGGAGTGACCCTTTGTTTGTCTTTTCCCAGTTATTGATACATTTAAGTCACAAGTGTGGTCACAGTGGTATTAATAAATATCTTTGTGCATTTAATTTTTCATGTGGAATAGGCACATTCATGGTGACTTTACATATCTGGTATGACACAGAGTCGGCCTAATTATCTTCCTATTTGCTAACTTCAAACAGAAATTTGTTTTTGTAGCCGTGTGCATTGTTGTGTCGCGTGATTACTGTATATGGTTTAGGGTTAAATAGGCTATATAGTTTTATTCTCTAATTGTGGCTTTATATAAATCTTACCACGAAGTCATCCATTCCACTCTTCATTTTGGAGATTGTATTTGAGAAATTTTTGTCATTCTATGCTTTCTTATTACTTCAGTTTCCAAATTTTTGCATACGCAATTTGAGTTCATACATTCACGTAGCTGATACCGTCAACGATTTATGTTTTTACAATATGCTTCACACACTGATGGTGATGTTCACATACATATTCAATGAGTATAGTTTGTAACTACCAACATAAAATCATATCCCTTGATGACTTGTCAGCCAGATATAAGTGGTTAATTTTCTTTTTATCAAGTAACTCATACTAAATATGTATACTTGGTACCTTTTGTACTAAATACTAATCCCTGTTGCAAAACCATGTCTCAGGTCGCAGAGCGTGCCCTTTTCTTATGGAATAATGAGCACATTGTGAGCCTAATTGCCCAAAATCGGCAAGTTATATTGCCAATAATATTTCCTGCACTCGAGAAAAACATCCAATCCCATTGGAACCAGGCCATTCATGGACTCACTGTTAACGTACGGAAAATGTTTCTGGAAATGGATGTAGAGCTGTTTGAGGAGTGTGAAAGACAGTACATTGACGACCAGGCCAAGGCAGCTGAAAAAGATGAGAAACGGGAATTAACATGGAAAAGGCTAGCAGATGCGGCAAATAACGGAGATGTACAGGACATGGAAACTTAGGTTAGGATGGATGCATGGATTACTTTTAGCAGGCACCAACATAGTTGGTAGCTGTAGCTCACCATCTTGAAGACATTCTTTTTCATCATACTTGTTTCTGTCTGTCTGGCTACACCTACATTGTTGTTATATGAGTAGTAGATAGCTCAGTAAAAGGTTTGTGCCATGTAATTTTTTATTACCTTTGTGATTTATTTGCGGCATTTAAGAAGCAACTTGTGATGTATTCATGTGTGCCCTTTTTTTTTAAAAATGGTCAAGGAATGGACAATCTTATTGGTTCTGGCTCTTACCAACTGAACGGATCCCTGATGTGTTACTTGATTATAGTCTGTGTATTTCTTCCATGTTGAAATTATAAAGATGATAACTGCATATGAGCTTAAGCCATAAATGCATGGGCTTCAGCCCAGCAACAAACACTTACTCAAGCCCAAACACCGAAAATCAGATCCCCACGAGACTGAGCTGGGTTCGATTCGGTCGATTTCTCTTCATGTATAATTGAACCGAATCGGTCTAATTCGATCGATTCGAATTGATAGCCGAGAGTGCGGTCTGATTGAGATTACGTTGCTTAGGTAAGTCCACATTCGCCATTCGAGCCTGAATCGTCGCTTGTCTGGACGCAATCTGATTGATTTCCGTACTTAGATTTGAGGATCTGATTCCGAATTGCTTTTAAAGGTATAGTCTTTTCGTGGTTCGATCTGATATTTTCTGTAACTGTTTCAATCGGTTATGATTTTAGGGTTTTGTGAAGTGATCGTTTTATGTTTTTTCAGTGTTGTTGGGATTTTGAGTTCTGGAGTTTGGATTTGTGACCGATTGCTTTGCATTTTGGTAGTTTTGCTCATTGTTTGATGAAATGCTTGAGAGACGAACATGTGCTATGTTTTTTATTTGGGTAGCTCATCAACTGATAGGTCGAATGGCAGCATTTTGATTTTCCACTTTGTCCTTAGAGCATGCATTCCTGTTTATGATTAAAAAAATTGCAGAAAAGGGAAAATGCAACAGAGGAAATCATCATTATACGGGAGACCCTCTGGTACAGATGGCTCGGACTTTTCTTATAGAATGGTCGTTGATTCCAGTAAGTACCCCTCACTCTCTTTGTCTGTTATATATTTAGTGCAACACTTCCTGTGGGGTCCTTAAATTTGCTTGCTTGCCCTCTTTTCAGGGTATACCAGAGTAGCTAAGGGGAAATCTCGACTATCAGTGTTAATTATTGCACAGGTTTGCTTACCATATCTATATTTATGTGTCATGAGAAGGTGGATTATTGCAGATGTAACTAATCTCACCTGTTTCAAAACACAAACAAATTAGAAGAAGGCCGAGAGTTGGTTGAATGAATATTAGCTATAAATGTAGTTCGTAATTAAACCATTATATACCGTTGATTGTAACTTCATGACATATTCCAAATCATTGTATTATGCTTTTTAGGAAAGATCGATCATGGCCACGCAGTTTCACAGAAAAAAGTTGCTTGCTCAATTGTCTGGATGCTGCAAGTAGCCAACTTTGACCCCTGATTTTGTTTTTGATATCATGTGTTCATGCAGAATAGTTTGGATTATCAAGTTTATTTTTAGGCATCTGGTTTGAGACTCAATGTTAAAAGCCGAATGCATATATTGTAGGACTATATTTGTTCAGAATACCTTGACTTCAGAATTTGTGAGTGTAAATTGCTTATTTTCCCGTTGGAAAAGTTTTCTACTACAGTTTTCCTCTATGACCTGATAGACGTCGGTTCATTGATTTCAAATTCCAGTGAATATACTACTCTACGATGTTGGTCATGTTATCATATTTCGCATTCTGTTTGTTACTCTCCAATATCCAATTGAAAGTAGTCCTGGAGTTCAAGTATCAATACAACCCTTTTGTCAGTGGCTAAGTTCTTTGTATTTATTTCAGGTACTCATCCTATTTTTAGGGATATTCTACATCTTGTCAACTCAGAAAGATGAAAGCATGAATAAATTTGCACTCCTGTCTACTGCCGCTGGACAAATTTCACTTATAGTTGGAGAACTAGGTTGATGATTAAGCTCATTAATCATATTTTCAGCTTTTGGTCCATCTAATTATGACTGACATTGCATTTTGCTTTCTGTAGGCAGAAGGCGTAGTCGGGTGAATTTCTTGAAGTTTTACATGGCTGTATCATCTGCTGCAGTTATTATCTCATCCGCTTGCGCTATAAAAGATAATCCGTTGCTTAAGGTTTTTCTTGAATATCCGTGTTCACTATTTATGTGCTATAAATTTAGCAAGCAAAGCTTATACTGGAAAAGAAATCGAAAGCTTTGCTTTTTTGTCACTCAGAATACCTTTTGGCTGATTGACATTGTTTTGTATGGTTGTTTAGGATCCCACTGTGTGGCAGACCATGAAACTAGAACTTGTGGGGATTGTTGGAGCCATTATTGGTAAGGATTGTAGCGTCCATCAAAAGAGTGATGCTGACTTTAGCAACAAGAACACTCACTTGCCACGTTTTTTGCAGGTTTGCTGGTTCAGATTTTTACCATAACCACAACAATTGCCCTTACATCAAACATGTCACCTCCAAAGAGGACCTCATAGCAAAGCCTCATCCATACAGATTTTCTCTGCTCATCCTAAATTGTTGATTCTTGGTCAATGATTAATGTATCAGCACATGTGCCAGTAGATTGATCACTTTTGATGCATATGGATCTGACATACAGGATTGAATTGTTACTTGATTATCTTTTCAATTCATTGAAACACTCATTGTGATGAAAACAGGTGTTGTCTGAGCTCATATACACTTTCCGGTAACATGGTGCTCTTTTTTAAACATGAATCTTTGAAAAGTGTTGATCACTTCACTTCTACCTAACCTTACCAGATCTAAAACAAACTGCAGCAGAGTGGGGAAAGAGGGGCAGAGGGAAAGAGTGGGGTCGTTATAGCATTTTCTCCTCCCAGCGGGGATGGACACTCATGTTATGTTATTCGAGTTGTAACCGTATGCGACATTGAATGCCCTGATTATCAGTCAAGCAGGTGTTCTTATAAATAAGTATTCAAGCGTACAAGTCATAGATGTGGCTAAATTCAATCATAAGAAAAGTGCAGATGTAGGTAGAAGAAGAGTCGAGGCTTTGTCAATAATTGGGGAGCCACTTGTCCAAAACAAACGCAGTTTGAAATATTACAAGCAGGCAATTGGTGTCGCATGCACTACATAGCTCTGTGCTCTTACTGGCTAATCCTGAAGCTATGGCTTACCAAAAATTTGAGATGCACTGGGAAACAGTTGAATATATATCATCCTTATAAACCAGCAGGAATTGTTTTGGGTCGAAAGTGCTCTGCAGCAAGGTTTAGTCCTCGAGCTCTATAATCTTGACCACAGCTGAGTCTCCTAATTTCTGGCAGACGACAACCCTGTCATGAGATTTGATGACTCCAGCAGCTTTTCCGTAATCTAGAGCAACTTTCAAGACAGACTCATTTGTCCCGCTGTTAGTCGCCTCAGCCTGCAAGAGTTGGGATTTATGATATTTACAGTGTTAGTCTTCATGTTTGCATTATTAGATCATAAAATGGGTAATCTTTTGAAAGCACAAAATGAAATTTTTGAAACTGAAAGGGTAGAGTTGTACACAAAAGAGAAATGATTGAACAAAATAACTTTTAACTTACCGGATGTCTTGGGTCAGCTAGTAAAGGAAAGAGTCCTCGGACAATCAGTGACTGTCTTGCCTGGTGCAAAAGGAATCATTCATCAATGATATGGACTAAGTCATATGCAGTTCAGAAAAATCAAATTTTCGATGTGTCAACAAAGACATTTTTTACAACGCGTACCTCAAAAGCTCCAGTAAAACTCCACTTGAGCTGATTTGATCTTAAACGTGGGATAACAACTGATAAAACTGGCATTGTGGGCCTATACTTAGCAATCAGCCTGTAGAGAAAATGACATATACAATCAAGACAGTAAAACAAGAAACAGGCAGTAAAATGTAGGTGTTAAACAAGTATTAGACATAGTTGATAAAACATACCTAGCAGCCCTACCCGAAGAAGTGAAACATATAATGACTGACGCCTTTACCTTGATGGCTGCCCTGACCTAAGAAATAAATAAAATATACTTGATAAAGCAGAAATTTTTGGTGTGATCTAACATAATCAAACCAGAAGGAAATCAGTAAATCAACTTAAGGATTAATTCTTCAACACGTGTCAAGAAAAAAAATTACCGCAGAGGAAGCAATGGACTCCAAGTGTGTCATTGGTTCTCCAACATATTTAACGGTTTTCTTAAAATACAGGTCTTGGTTGAAAACCTTTTCTGCCTGCATAAGAGATATTCCAATTGTTAGTATATATCAAAAAAAGTATTTTTATGTAGAGGATGTATTTTAAAAATTATAATTACTTCACAAAATAACATATAAATAACTAATTACTTCAGTCTCATATGAAGCACTGTTTGTCCAAATCAAAATATAGATACAATAGTCAAAATAAAGATCCACAAAATGCTGGTGCACATAAAATACTCCAAACCCACACTACAACTAAAAAAGACTACTCTCAGAAGGGGACTAGTTTTACCTCGAAACATATCCTGCCAACAGTGCGTATTGTGTCAATGGGATATAATCCTCGTAGAGTTTCAGCGCCAAGAAGAATGGCATCAGTTCCTGCACCCATTATGTTAATTACATCAGAATGATGAGGTGTATACCTAGGTCCATCACAAAATGATGAACTAGATAATACATATAGTAACAATATTAAGAAGAGTGAGAAAAGGGGCAGGACAAAATGCAAACAGTAAACAGAATACAAGCGCATGCATACCGTCCAACACTGCATTAGCTACATCAGTGGCCTCAGCACGAGTTGGCCTTAAATTATCAGTCATACTATCAACAACACGAGTAATCACAGCAGGTTTTCCAGCCATGTTACACTTGTAAAGAGCTGCTTTTTGAAATAGAAAGACCTGAGAAGAGGTAAAATCAAAGTGATTAACAAGCTTACAGTGTGTTGAATCTCTCTATATTTATAAACCCAGAGATACATGCAAATTGCTCGAAAATTGACAAAACATTGAGTGAGAGAAATGCAAGCTTCTTGAAGTCATTGAGAGATGAATCCGTGCAACGAATCGGGTTCCTTTATAGTAAATAAGCCACAAGGACAGATAAGCAATCATATTATGATTCCTCACATCAATCTAAAAGGTCTAAATACTTTACACTCACCTTCTCTGGAGGAAGATCAATCCCCAAGTTTCCTCTGGAAAGAATGATACCATCTGCTTCTTTCAGAATCTCATCAAAATGGTTTAAGCCCTACAAAGATCATACAAGGAAAAATCTAACACGGGCGTGATAAAGGAATGGATACAATCATACAAGTAAATAAGTAAATGTTCTATTGAGAACAATAAACCCAAGACACTTACTTCAACATTTTCTATTTTGGCGAGAATATGTGTTTGGTGGAGATCACCCTGTTTGGAAAGGAACTCACGAGCCTGAATATCAGTATTTAGTCAATTTGGTCAGTGTTGCGATAATATAGTCACTGAAAGTAGAACTGAATATAAATACCAGTGAGGTAAACATAGCTTACCCGTCGAACATCTTCTGCATGCCGCGTATATGAGAGTGAAAGGAAATCAATTTTATTTTGGACACCCCATGTCCTAATGGCCTGGAAATATCATGTATAAAACTTTCAGTGAAGACCCAGATAAAACATTTAGGTATGAAAACAGCTTCTCGTAACAAAATTAACTTTCGGTCCTATGTGTATGAAAAAATCAAGAACTCAAGGAAATAAACACAACCATAAAAGAGATTTAATAAAGCACTCTTACTTCTTTGTCTTTGTCCAGTAACGTTGGTAAAGCAATGTGTACTTGAGAAACATGTAGAGTGAACAATGACCCAGCCAATGTAGCCGAGTTCTTTATCAAGCAAACCACATCATCCCCATTAACTTCGGATACCTGCAGATCTCATCAATATTACATAGACGTCTAAGCTGATGCCATTTCAGATACAGTTATGATGGACGATATAAACCATGGACTTGTTATATGAGGAAAAAAATTGGCCAGTAAAGGACAGGATATGTTTGAATATGGAATATCCTTTTAGATCATAGCAGTATATATAACCTTGTTGTATTTCATCGCTTACCTCCAACCAAACAGAAGTAGTTTCACTCCCAGTAAACAAGTATTGCCCAACAAAGATGGTGTCACCCTTTGTAACTGCCTGCCAAACAAAAGAAAAAGGAGTGTCAAGTAAAAGGCGAGAGGAGCAGACAGTGTTAGAGCACTGACTGTTGAGGAAGATTACTGAATGTTTAAACTTTATGGCATTGTAACATACAATAGTTCATTCCGAATGTTTATGTGTATAAAAAGTGTAAAAGAGTAAAATGTGTGCAGTCAAGATTTGAAGAGAGACTGTAGTCATACCTTAGCCAGTCCATCAAAATTGATCGGCAAAAGCTCATTTGAGGCATCTTGGTCATTATGCGGAGTCAGTGTAACAAGACCATCAGCAATGAGTGAAATAGGTGTTTCACTCTTATTAACAACCTGCAATTCAGGACCCACTGTGTCCAACATAACCTGAGATGATGAAAAAAGTGCATTCAGCATCAGCTGTCATAATGATAGTTCAATGAACTGAAGATTGAACTAAAAACAAGAACTAGAGGAAAATCAATCATCAGAATATAAAGAAAACATACTCCACAGAGCTTTTTAGTTTGCTTTACAGCTTCCTTCATGTTGTTCAAAGTCTGCTGGTGATACTCGGCATCACCCCATGAAAAGTCAAATCTAGCCACTGCACGAACCAAGCAAATCAAAGACAATGGACTATACAAAAAACTTCCAGATTTGAATAAGGGCCATAAAATGCATACAAAAACAAATACAAAACCAACAACGCAGCTTACCGGACATTCCAGCTTTAAGGCAACCAGAAATCTCCTCCACAGACCTCGACTTAGGTCCCAAAGTCCCAATAATCTTAGTCATTGCTGGAAAAAAACTCTGCACAACAACATCAACCATCTTTAGTCAAACAATCAACCAAACTCACATGATTCTGCAAAATACAAAACGCCAGATCCATAACCAAATCCAAAACAACAAATCCATTTCAATTCAATGTAAACTCCAAACTCGTATAAATTAACGACAAGATCAACCAATCTTACGGGCCTAGACGGTTCGAGGATGATGCCATCCTGATCGGCTCCTCGAGAAGAAGATGACTCGAATGCATCTTAACCGATTTGGAGTAACGACAAACAATAAGCAGATCGGTAACGGGGAGAGGCGGCGGTCTGCGTTCCTTGTTTTTCGGCAAGTGGAGATCGAGCGAGCGTACAGACTTGAATCAGGGCAGGGTTTATATAGTCGGATCCGAATGGGGCAATCGGGTTGAGAAGACGGGTTTCCGAACAGAGGGTAATATCGTCATTGAGGGACACGTGGATTATCTGTTGCGTTTCGTGGGGAAGGGTAAAATGGGAAGTTACATGCGTCGTTTTTTTATCGTGGAGTTGTCTGTGAATTATGTTTTTTAGAAATTTATTTAGGCCCCTTAGGTTTATGAAATTAAATGTGTCCTACCAACCCACCAATGGGAGTGTTACTTCTAGAAGAAATATATACGTTTGTCCGGAAGAGAAAAAGAGTGGCAGAGAAGCACATGCGTGTAACGTGCGTATTCAAGTTTGATGCTGAAGACATTTATGTACGAAAAGGTCAAAAGGGGATCTATGAAATGGAAGAAGAATGAACGATGGTCATGTGATTTTTGAGGTTGTTGTCCTTTGTGGCTGTCCCTAAGGGACACCAACCCTTCCTAATTTCAAAGTTAAAGGCCAAGATATAACGAAAAGGATTTCAACCGCTAACATCTATTTAATAGAGATCCAATGAATGATTGATAATTTTACACTTCATTCAAAGTTCTCAAAATATCTTCTAAAGTATACTGTCCGTCCCAATCCATTTGTCACATTTGGGTTTAGATTCGGAAATTAAGGTATTGAATTGTTGTGAGGAGATAAAATATGAAAGAGAATATGTGAAAAAATAAAATATATGATAAATATTAGTTGTGAGAGTAAAAATAAGAAATAAAGTTTTAATTTATGAAAATATGACAATTGTTTTGGGACGCTAAAAAAGGAAATATAACAACCTGATTGGGACGGAGGGAGTAGTATGTGGGCCAGCCCGAGTCCAGGCACAGTGAATTAGGTCAGTCCGGCCCATCAAAGAGTGAGCTTCAGCCTTCTAGAAGTGTCAACAACAAGAAAATGTAATCTAATTAAATCAAAATCGTAAATGTCACAAATCTAAAAACATCATCGTGAAATGCTGACAGCACTTCGCAAGTACCGACTACCTTCGGCGCGAATCCGATTCTCATCCACTGCGAATCACAGTCACCCACAATCACCAAATCCAATCGGACCGCCGCCGATTCAAGTTTTGCTCACCGAGTCAGCTGGCAGAGGAGTCTTCGCTACTAGACGAATCGAAGCTGGTGAGCTGATTCACACTGCTAAACCATTCGTAGCGCATCCTACATCGTCTGCTGTTGGAAGTGTGTGTTACGTTTGTCTCAGGAAAGTTGTTACTGGGGTTGATTGTGATAAAGGTGGTTCATTTTGCAGCGATGCTTGTAGACAGCAAGCTAGGGTTTGTATGCTTATGGGTCGAATTTTTGAAGTTCAGATTTTTTCATTACTTTGTTTGTTGATTATTGTTTTTTATTTGTGTTTTAGGGGTTTTGTGAAATTGAGAATGCGGCTAACTGGGATGAATTTGACGAGTATTGCCAGTATGTAATAAAGTTACTTGCTTGATTCCGATTGTTGAAGCTTTTTTGTATTTTGCTTAACAGTTATTCGAATGATATGGTATGTTGTCTTGAATATTGTGTGATTTCTGCATGTAGAACATATGGATTGAAATATCCTTATTTAGCAAAGCGGCTGGCTTGTATGGTCATTGCGGGAGATGCAGCAGCAGACAGTCTCAACATACTGCAGCCAGCAATTCTGACATCACATATGATATCTGAGGTAAATAATGTCCTATTCATCTAGTTTTGCTCATTTCCATTATGACCTCCTGCAGAAAGTGATGGATTTGGCGTTTAAAATTTTTGTCTAAATTTTTTACGTTGATTGCTGCTTTTAGATGGGCAAAGAGTGTTCTTTGCTGAGAAATGCCTTGATGGCAACAGATGTCAAGAAAGAACAACTATCATGTACTCCTCAAGTTTACAGCTGAATTCACTGTATTTTTCGAGTCTTGATCATCAATGATACATGACTTCTGTTGATGGTTTTTTGTTACTCTAGTACAGTTCTAAATGAAGACTGGTATATCAATGTCTTGGCTAGAATTCGAATAAATGCATTTCGGATAGAGTTGGCAGTTGGATCGTATGAAGATCTTCTAGCATCAGCGGCTGCATCTGTAGAATCTGAAGTTGCAGTTGGAAATGCAGTGTATATTCTTCCATCATTCTACAATCATGATTGTGGTTAGTATCAGCTAATATCTTTGTATTAGCTTCCTTCAACCGAATTTATTAGTATACAATTTGATTGTTCACGCTTCAAAATTAGTTTATAATGAATGACCTGGGGCTCTCTGGGTGAGAAAACTAGAGATGCAAATCGTTATACTGCAAACCACTATGGGAATGAAACTTATGGAGAATAATTTATCTATTATTTGATCACTGCAGATCCAAACACACACATAGTATGGTTTGACAACTCAGATGCCAAATTAATGTCTCTTCGCGACATTGATCAAGGTTTAGTGTTTTTATTCATTTATTTGTTGATTACATTCTCATGAGTCATGATGCCTGTGTTAAACCCAAAATCACCATTCCTTGTAAAAACATTTATATCAGTTATGCCAAATACACCCATCACATAACATCAGTGGATAAATAGATTAACACGATTAATAAAGTCAAATATAATGTTATAACAGTTTATGTCTGTAGATGCAAGCCACTACTATTGAGTATTGGTTTGCTGAATAGCTGCAAGCCTGCAACACGAAGCAGCATACTCTTCTTTTTAAACAGTATACGCATGGTAGTGCCGAGCTTGATTCATGATGTGCCTTGTTTAATGCGTTACTGTTTTGGGGCCAAAAGCCTTTCAGAATTGTTCAGAGCACAATTCAAGTGTACTCAATGAGCTCATGACACCAATTATCTTTCCGGGTTCTCTAAATTTTTTGCTGAAGTCAACCGCTTACCCTTTTTTTTCCATTTTGCAAGTGGGCTACTGTATGCCTTGTCTTTGTGAAACGATCGCCTTAGACTAAACAGCAAAATTAACTTTTTCAGGTGAAGAGCTTCGGATTTGCTATATAGATGCAAGCGTGGATTATGAAGCTCGCCAAAGTTTGCTCTCACAAGGGTTTGGATTTCAGTGCCAATGTCCACGGTGTTTATCAAGAGACTAAGCGCTACACCAAAGCATCATTTTATGATTAAGCAAATAGTAGCACTACAACATCAGACACTTATGAGGCCTGATTCTCCACTTTCGTGGGATCTTTGTAAGACTACTAGTTTGGAGTATTGGAAGTACTCAGTTATGAAGGTAGCCACATAGCCTGTCCATTTTGAGAATCTGGTACTAGTATGAGCGGAGTCTAGAGGGGTCAGTGCCCAAGTCTATTGGTTACGGTTTCATCTTTCACCCTCAGAATGGTCAGAACTGGGATTTCTGTGACTTGGATTATGTATTGCTGAACTTGATATTCAGTTTTCTTGATGTAAGTTGATTGTGAAACAAGTCCTTTAGATGTGATATGCAAGTTTCAATTAGCAGAACAGGTTATGAAGTAAAGAAAGTTCACTGAGTTTCATGAGCGAATGACATTGCCTTCAGTCCCCACTACTAGGCCAGCCACAACTCATCCAACCATGGATGGACCAGTCACACATCATGTGCTCACAGTTTAGCATGCACAAAACCTTAAGGTGGTTGAAATGGGGTTACAGCAGTTGAGATGCTATTTGAAAAAAAACATCGTAGCCCCTGATCGTCTCCCGTTTTCGCAACACAAATATTTAACAAGGAAAAGGATTAGAATAAGAACGATACAAATCGAGAGGGGAGGGAACTGCTTTTAGTTACAAACTTACAAGCATGTGGAATGCATGGAAAGTATTTGCATCTTCCTAGATCAGAAATTAAAACATAGCAACAGATCAGAGTACCTAACCAAACCAAACCAAACATACAAACGGGTGTCCCATAAAATACATCAAACCCGACAAACACAATTATATAAAATAGAATTTATCAGTTGGGACCCTAGAGGAAAAGATGTCACCTTTGCTTGCTTAAATACAACCCACACAAACTATCGATTAACTACCAGTTGCTGGTACATCATCATCAGAGTTGGCCACGTTTCCATCTTCCAGAATCATTAGCGTATTGATTCTATGGTCTTACTCAGCTCTTCCAGCTTCTTCATCCTTAACTTCTCACTCTCGCTTATCAACTGCCCAAGCTCAAAACCAAAAGCACGCATATTAATCAGATCGACCATAACATATCTAAGTTCGATATACAAAGTCACCACACAAAAAATGAATTAACAACTTTAATCAAATCAGACACAACCAGACACAATGCGACCCATAAACTCAATTGAATAGAACAAGTAAAAAACATCACTCTAAGTTTAGAGTACACACATAAATATAAGCTGTGCATCCACGGAACTCAACTATACAAGCATTTAATTATTTTGGCTGTGAATGAGGATTAGATATACCACCGCTTAAAAGTATAAGCATGAAATCCAATTTATCCCTAACCTCGGGACCATCTAAATCATCCCACTGCTGACAACGACCTCATATCAACAGTGTGACACTCGTACACACAAGCACTTGAATCCATATATATACGAGTACATAAATGCGCGACCATGAGTAAATACATCAACACTAAATACCATATTTCCATTAGATAAAGAGTCCAAACATAAATACCTCCATCAATTTGGTAATCAGCTGTACTTTTTCCTTGTTCTTATCATTGAAGGCGTCGAGCGCTTCCTTGTATTCTTTCTCCTGTGGACAACCACCCATTCACTTGTCAATTATTACGATCTGAGTTCGTCCCTATACACATACAATAACAGAAGCTACAGATAAACAGAGTAGAAAATTCAAGTTACCTTCTTGGCGCAGGCCAATCCCAAAGGCTTCAATTCCTTGTTCACCTGATCAATCCTCTTCCTCACAGTCGTAACATCCTTCCTCGTCGGATCCACCAGATCCTCAAGCTCCTGAAAAGTGAAAACACACCATACATACCCAAAAAGTTAGCCAAACAATTCCTAACATCTAAACAAACATAACCCTTTTTCAGATCTTGGAATCGGTAATTCTGGCTTTCAGGGATAAATTAAATTTAAACCCACTACAACTGGCCATTAGTATGACCTTATCAACATCAGATTAAAACAATTTCACAGCAAAAATCCGACCGTTGGGGGAAGTCTTGGCAGGATAAAGTTGAGATTTTTAGATCAGATTTGTCATTTTCTATTAATTAGATACATTAGAATTTGATTAGGACATTCTGGGTTTCCCCAAATTAGTGTCAATTTGTTAGAAAATTATTTAATTGAAGACAAAATCAACAACCCCAAAACCCTAGAAACTCAATAAAGGTCAAAACTTTCAGCAAGAATTACAAAATTTGGGGGTTTTGAGATTCAAAATCGTCACAAGCTTCAAAAGATCTAACAGCAAAAAGAATGAATTACCGCACGGATCAAAGCCAAACGTTTGGTCTCTTCTTCAACTCGACCCAACTGAGCCTTAACCTTCTCCCTGACTTCCATCTTCTTCTTCTCGATCTCCTCCTCCTTAGCTCTGAAAGTAGAAAGAGCAGACCTTGACATCTCATCATCGTCTCTAGACATAGTGGTGCTGCTGAAACTCATGTTTCCAGATGCTTGTTGAAGTACAACGCTCTGTTGCTGCTGGGATTGGGCCTCCATCCTTCCACTGTTTCTTCTTCAAATCAAAACCCTTTGTGTTGCTGGGTTTGTTCCTGATTTTTGAGGTTGAGGTTGTTGTACTGGCTTTTGGTTTGGTGGTGGGTTTTTTTTTGCTTTTTGGAATGATGAGCTTTCTCTCTCTCTTGTGCTCTGTTTATCGCTTCTCTCTCTTGTCGCTCTGTTCTGTGTTCTGTTCTGCTGCTGTCTTTTGTTAGGGTCTTTTTGGTCTTTGACGTGTTTACATATTTTATACTATTTATTATTTAATTAGGCATAATAATATAAGGTTTAAGCTAATTTGTGTATTTTATAGCCAAATTTAGAGAATTATAATTATAAAATAATGTATTTATTTAATTATCATGCATAATTACTTATTTAGATTGAATTCAGATCACGTGCTGCGCTGCCAAAAACTGCGAGATAAAACGATGTCGTTTGGTCCTTAAAATGACGTCGTTTTGACAACGAGGTCATTTTGCAATTATATGGTTTTAGATTAAACTACGTAGTTTTATTTAAAAACTATATAAAACTACGTCATTTTTGAACTTGCAGCATATGGCAGCACTGAAAGTGGCTGCACCGGATACGGATCCATTTAGATTCCTCACAAAAATAGGCATGGTTCTTTCTTGAAAAGCTAGACCATTTACTTTTTTTAATTAATATTGGTTGCCAAATGTGGATGTCACATATACATTGAAGTGAAAATAAAATGACATAAAATCTTGCTATTTATAGTTTTTTCTTTCATTCATGATGTGTCGATATGAATGCTAGACAGTAAAATAATGCTACTCCATTTCATAATATCTGTCCATTTTGACTATTTTATATCTCATAATTATTCAAAAAGATGGACAGACATTATGAGACAGAGGAAGTGGTAAATATTTGATTCAATCGGTTTAATTTAAAAAAAAAAGATATCACTTGTAAACTCAGTTTTTAGTTGTGTAAATTCGTAGTAATGTCCTTGAAATATTATTTGATTAATTTACCGACACTTATTTAATGAAAATGTATTGAAAGACATGGAGCATTTAAAGATCTAACGGGTATCCGTTCTTCTTTTACGGTGTCTGCTTCATAAGTGGAACAATGATTAGGCTACCAACACCTTTTCATAATCATATGATTAATTGTTTAACTTGTTTTTTTCTAACAAAACTCAATTAGACATAAAATTAAGTTTTATCAATAAAACAAGTCCAATTATTATTTGTCTTTTACAATCTTGTATTAAAATTCACATCACATGATTCTGATAAGAAGATGAGTGTATACAGGGTGTAAAGAGTCATTACAGCAACTACGCACATTTATGATTTAACCACTGCATTCCCATGAGCTTAAATTCCTTAATTACATTCTTTACTAATGTTTTTCGCCCACTTAAAACGAAATCCAACACTAATGGTATTAATTTATAAACACACTCAAATTAGTAAGTACGACATTGCATGCTGAATTGCTGATCATTGGATGTTTGATGTAAAATATGATTTAGAAAGTGTGTAAGCCACCACAAATCCCAGCAAATCTTACACGTTGTTTTCTATTAATTTGTAAGTTTATATACGATTGATTATGTAAAGTTTAATAATCTGATTGATACATTTAGTTGTCACGTTAGAGAGATGTCATTGATCGAACTGTTCTCCCAAACCAAACATTTGTCTTTATACCATCATATCCATAATTAAGGTTGTCCAAAATACTAGAGAAATGAGCCATTTGTGCATTAGAAAATGTCTATTGTCCATACATTAAACAACCTTTTAGCTTAACAATGGAATCTTTGATACCGTCTCAATTGACATGTACAGCCATGCAAAACTGATCTCCAGGTTGGCCGGCGGCCTGCATGTTGACCTGATCGTTATTATCCAGACTCAAAGCAGAAATGGCCTTTAAAAACCGCCTTTATGAATAGATATTGAATGAATGACCGCTAGACCGGTGTTTCTTCTATTTTTTCTTGCATACGTCTCAAAATGACAGTAATTTTCTTTAATAAATATTAAGGGCCCAACAATGGCCCATTAAGTTCTCCCAAATAACCTATTCTTAAGTCTTAACCTACCACCAGCACGGAAGGCCCAATAAAGGCCCATTAACGTTCAACCCGTCGTATCTCAGTTTTCTAAACCCTAGCTATATATATCTTCACGGTCGAGCCCAATCGATTCCAAGCCCTGCAGCTGTTCACCGATTCTTCATCGTTGTTGAGGTTTGAAGGTAACGCCGGATGCTTAATAATCGAATTGGTTGCTTTCTGTGTTATTGATTTGTCGTATTTCTGTGCATTTGCGAAATTAGATTTGAATTGAAGATGAAGGTTATTGCTGCTTACTTGCTGGCCGTGTTGGGAGGCAACACCACGCCCACTGCTGTTGATTTGAAGAAAATCCTCAGCTCCGGTACGCAATTTTGCTGTTTGGACTTTTAGAGTTTGTGTCATCAGTCCAGTTTTCTATATTGGAATGTTTTCGTACGATTTTTAGATGATCTCTATGTGCAGGTACATTAGTAGTACCTTTAGATCATTTTGCAGTCGAGTAATTGTAGATGTAACTAAACTTAATTCATGCAAAATTTCTTACTTGATAGTTAGATGGAACATTTATAGGAAGCCTTTAGAATTAGTTGTGCTTCTGTCTGAGATGAGTTGAAACTATATGATTTTACTAAAGCTGTGATATTGAGTTTGGTTAACTGAGAATTATGTTTCAGGTTGTAATTGGTGTATGCGCTTTACTGGATTGCTAATGTGATGGGTCATATAGCATTATGAAATAGTTATTTCTAACGTCAAATCAGGTTTAAGTGTGATGTGCATTGAGTTCATGTGTTTTGTGACTGCAGTTGGAGCTGAAGCTGATGATGACAAACTGGAGCTTCTCTTAAGAGAAGTGAAGGGAAAGGACATCACAGAGCTTATTGCTTCAGGAAGGGAAAAGTTGGCGTCAGTGCCATCAGGTGGTGGTGGTGGTGGAGCAGTAGCTGTTGCTGCCACTGGTGGAAGTGGTGGGGGAGCCGCACCTGCTGCTGAGGCTAAGGAGGAGAAAGTAGAAGAGAAGGAAGAGTCTGATGATGTAAGTTTTGTTTTTATCCTTCGATACAGTGAGAGTAAATTTCTTTTAGCAATTTATGGATTTATACTCCTGCTGGTTTGTTAAATGAATAAATAGTATTCGTTCGGCAGATTGTGAAGCTTTGTTTGTAGGCTTTAATGTCAATATAGTACTGTTAAAGATTAACCTTATTGGTGTTGTAAGAATATCTTAAACATCCTTTTATTGGCTATTGTATACATTAGCTGAACATTTCTTGTTTGTGTTTTCTATTTCTGAATTCACATCTGATTGACTATATTCTTTTCTCATCCCTATTTCAGGACATGGGTTTCAGTCTCTTCGACTAAGGCTTCTGGCTTGATGGGTTCCAGCCTCCTGGACGCGGAGTATCTTAGTTTTATAGATGACGGATGTGTTAATCCTTCTAAATGTTTCATGGATCAGAGTTTGAGTTTTGAATTCTATTGCAATGAGCTATTTTCACCCTTTTGTGTCTTTATATAAAGCAATTTTTCTGCTATCCAGTGCTGTTTGATGGATTGACTCCCATTTGGTTCCTCAGACCTCAGTTGCAGTTTGAACGTCCAATCATAGATTTTGCCAATTGCTATTAAATGATGCTAGCTAGCAGTAAGATCCCCCCTCAGCATAGGAGACTTGGAATTAGGTCCCTTTCCTCCAAAGCCCCACAATGGGTTCACGTAGTGGAGCACTAGGAGAGTCCCACCAAAGCATTTTAGATTACGCTATTGACCTCACCTAACTAAATTATCTACAAATTTCAATACACTTTAGCTAGTGGCGGCCACAACATAAGACAAAAGCATTCTACGTGCACAACCAGTTCTCTATTTTCAATCATCTCATTTTATTATACACCACCACGGCACGTCGATGTTGACGGATCACCACCCTTCATCAACAGACAACACTTCCATTCATCTTTTCAAACTAATAACAAGCACAAATCTACATTGACTGATCAATTCTGACTACACGCTGCAAAACCAAATTGAACCGACCCAAAACGTAGAATTATGAACATGAGTTAACTTGGAATCCAAGTAATCAAACAGAGGCAGGACCCGAGTCAAGCCAGTCACGGCTGCAGTCAATCGGTTCCGGAGCATTTAAATTACGCCTGCTCCACAACCCGATACCCATTTGATCAGAACGCTGCGTATCGACTTCTTCAATCGCTGCTTTTATCTCCATGATCCACGAATCAGATTTACGACCCGAAGCGAACCGGGTAAGGGAAACCGGGGCCGGGTCACCAAGCGAGCTCTGCTGGACTCTACTGCTTTTGCTCCTCTTTATCCGCCAAGTCATCGCCTGAGCGGCAACTTCGTTTGACTGAGCTTTCAGTTTTCCGGACCGGAAAACGGCTCGGAGTCTCGTCCACAGCGTACCTGAACTCTTACGGTGTTGATCGGACTGTGTATCTCGCTTCAACGGCGTCGTTTTCGTCTTCTTGCTCTTCAGATTCTTCGCCGGCTTGTTCTTCTTCTGCTTCACACGTCCCGTACACGAAACCTTCGGCGACGACGGCTCCGTCGTCTTAACAACATCGTTCCGCCTCGGAACGAGCCTGATCGGCGGCGGTTGAGCACGACGGATTTTCACATCAGGAAACGAAGAGCGTCTCTGCGTCTTAGGAATCCAAATGATCGACGAGTCCGATTTCCTCAGCTGCTTCGGCACGATCGACGTCGTGTTTGCGTTTGAGTTTGCTTTCGTGGAGTAATTGCGTTCGAAAAAGGCGTTGCGAGCGAACCAATCGATCTCGGCGTCTTTGGAGAGTGTGTAGGAGTCAGGCGGATGATCGGCGTCTTCGCGTTGACTGAAATTTGATTTCTTGTTGACGGCGTCGTTTGATAGGGTTTCAGCCATCGAGATTGGGGATTCTAACGAGAGGAGAAGATTTAGGGTTTGAGTGCTTGAGAGTTGAATTGAAGTTTATACAAAGGGTTTTGCTACTCTATTCTCCATAAATAAATTTATTAAATAATGTAAATAAATAATAAAAATCGACAAACTAATAATTGATTGTTAGACCGCTATTAATTTTATATAAAATTGTTCAATATAAAATTGTTTGTTAACGACAACTCTTTGCTAAGAGAATAAAGATGCCTAATTAATGGAATGGGCACTTGTGATAAACATTTCAATACGAGCCATATTTGACCAAAGTGACAACATAACTAAACTCACAAACATTCCAATAGGGCATACAAAGCTGAATAAGTTTTGTAAGATAAGTTCATTAATGTCACGATCAAAATACTGTATGTTGTGAATATATATGAACAAGAACACAAGATTGATAAGAGTGTAGAAGCTGCACATTTGACACATGCTAATATCCTAATCTCAAGAAAATGTAACAAGCAGCTAATTTGGAGGATACCTTTGACTTCGTAAAAAGCCACCTTTTTGTCTTCCATCTGGCTATTTCATCTGGTTTTATAAGGTGCAGCAGCCCTTTACCGCCACCACTTTTATCATAAACTAGCCGGAATGGTAATAATGGCAGTCTCTTTTGTCAATTTGTATAGAATCAGTAAGTTATATGTGTACCAATGATTATCCGAACGTCGATGAAATACAAGTATACTTTTATCAAAAAAATAAACACATGCAACAACACTCTGTAACAACGCAGCAGAGTGACTACAAAATTAAATGCTCTATTATTATTTAAAGCTATCGAAAATTAAAATAGAAGAAATATATCTAATTAAAGCAAGTTCAGAAATTTGGAAATAAATTTATTAAACCCTTATTACACAATTCAAATGGCGTTAGTCAAGGTTTAATCAATCCTCATAATTAAATGCTTGAATATCAAGAGACTAAAATAGAAGAAACGTATACGAGTTTTCCAAAAACTTGGTGTAAAATTATCAAATGTTTAAAGGAAAACAATGAATTTCTGTTGTGCTAAAAGGAAACAAAATCAAAACGTAGAAAATAGGACAAGATAAGTTTTACCCTTGTACAGTCGATCTATGACAAATCGCTTACAAGTAAGTTAAAAACTCTAGGTGGAGTGCCAACGAAAACCTTGGTAAGATAAGGACTGTAAAATAATTAATGACATACAAATAAAAAATTAGTTATTTCATAAGTGAAAATAAGTTGTTAAGAAAATCTAAGATCATTAACTTAATTGTCGAGTTATCTAAGCTGAGCAAGTTAAACTTTTTTACTTCGTTCAACAATATCAGTTTGGAGTCACAACACATATATGTGAATCATATAATACGAGTAACTGCAAATTTGATGTACATCGTCTGCACTAGTGACTACTATCAGAGGGTAAAGGTAATGTAAAAATCAATTTTTATCCATCCACTCATACAATTCAGATGCAAATTATGAGAAATCTAGTTAAAGAACAAGTTCAGGTTATCAACACTTTAATATTTTTGGTATAGTAAATGCAATGACATTCAATTTAGTTTGTTGTACCAATTTTCTCAAGACATCATGCACAAATACAAAGTTGCAAACTAGTGATATAATCATTTGCTAGAGTGGTACTCCATGAACAATAGGTGAAATCAAAGACAATAAAGTACATTGTCATTCAACATAAAACATGTCAAGGAACTATCAGAAGAGCTTGACTCTAACATGGCGCAACCCTCCAAGTGTTACTTGTGTCTAAAATAAGATTGTAGGCGAGTATATGTAATATTCTTTGTAAATACAAGGGCAATACATATGCAATTCTTTTTTTATATATACAAGGGCAAAACATATGCATTTTTTCTAATACTATGAGTTTTGATGTATTATAAACATATCATATACTCACAAAACTAGTGACATGATCATTTGGAAGACCAGATAACTGAGATGAAGATGAAATATGAAGAAAATGAATTGAAATGCCATAGATCCGACACCAGATATCCTGATGAAACAAAACCTTCTTGGTTAGTTATGTCAGATGTGCATGCCACTCCATTTGAACAGTAAACCACGGACGCAGTACTTTTGACTCCGACACGTTGAAGAACAATCCACTCTGCAAAGTTCAAATATCAAATGTGTAAAGGAAAACAATGGATTTCTGTTGTGCTAAAAGGAAACAAAATCAAAATCTAGTAAATAGGATGCGATAAGTTTTACCCCAGTGCAATCGATCCATGACAAATCGCTTCCCGTGTTGACAAGTAAGTTGAAAGCTGTAGGTGGATTGCCAACAAAAACCACTTGTAAAATAGTTAATGACATACAGAAATTAGTTATTTCATAAGTATAAATAAGTGGTAAAGAAAATCCAAGGTAGGGTCATTAACCTAATTGTCGAGTTATCCAGGCTGAACAAATCAAACTTGATTACTTGGTTCAAAATCAGTTTGGAGCCACAACACATGGATGTGAATGATATGATAATAATAACTAAAAATTTGATGTTCATCATCTGCACAACGAAAACAAAACATGAAAGAAATCAATGACTAATCAATATTACATAGACGTCTAAGCTGATGCCTTATCAGATACAGTTATAATGAATGATATAAAGCGTGGACTTCTTATACGAAAAAATTGGCCAGCAAAGGATAGGATATGTTGGAACATTGAATATCAATATAGATCATATCCAGTATATATAACCTGGGAAAGTATCATGTGGAACCCCACCTTTTCATGAATCCATGGATCCCCTTTGCAGCCATTGATTGCATTTACTGTTTGCATTTTAGATGCACCAGATTGTGCTAGTCCAGCAAAATTGATCGGCAATGTAGATCAAAAACATCAGAGACAATGTAGATCTCAGGTTCTGCTAACCCCATTTTCTTCTAAAGGAATTTATAAAAATCAATTCCAATTTTGGAAAAAGTAGTAAACTAAGAAGTGGGTTTGGTAATGTTAATCCCTCTGACCTGAAAAGTGATAATTTTTCCGGAACTGGAGGTGACTGGGTGGATGTCGGAGCGGAGTGACGTTGAACTGGTGGGGCACTGAACCCTAACCCTAGCTTTATGTCTCTGTTCCTCCCTCCATATTTGGTTGGTTTTTTTTAAAAGTAGAATTAAGCCTTTAAAATTAAAGCTTTGTTTTTTTTCTTATTTCATTTAAATCAAGATTATGTTCCTCCCTAACCCTAGCTTTATGTCTTTGTTCTTCCCTAACCCTAGCTTTATGTCTCAATTACTCCCTCCGTATTTTGATTTTAGCAAAACTATATTTTTTTTTTAAAAAACCCACTACTTTAGACTTATAATACAACCTCCACTGCCACTAGGCTAGCCCTTGGTGGGCCTTAGCAAAACTATTATTAACTGTTTCGTAATTAATTAAAAAATTAAAAGGATGCAATGCATGTTTGCCAAGGAAATAAATAAGCCAGATTTAAATTTGAAATAAATTAATTAGTCACTAATTAAAAATTAAAAATGTGTTTAGAATGTTGTTATTTCAGTAACTTTTATACTTAAATGCTAGACTTTTAAAACCCATGCATTTAATAAAATTAACTTTATCTAAAACGTTTGATTAATAAAATAAATTTTGACATCAAGTCAATATTTAATGTCTATTTCAATACAAAACTACTAACTTTTATCTAAATATCTCATGAGACATTGACTTTGATTTTGAAGTATCTATAAAAATGGATATGACCTCTCCATATATATCATCAAAACTTGTGAAATTATTTCAAGATATAAAATGGTATCAAAAACAAACGGGATTAGTTGTTTTCTGATGATTGCTTTGATCACCATGACTTGCTTCTGTTTGGTTGCCAACTCGGAAGCTTATCCAGAGTGCAGAGTGCAGGGCTGCATAGATGTCTGCAGGAAGCAAGGCAGAGCTGCAACATGCTTTATAAATGAAGATCATAAGTTTGTGTGCTATTGTATTGTTGGTTGATTATTCTCATGTATCTCATAATGTGTGCTATCAATTAGTAAAACATTTTCCAGATTCTCATTTCGGTATGTCACTTAAATCATTCGTACGTAAGTTTATGTTCGAAAGTAAATAATTTAGCAGAATTCAGAAATGATTATTGATACTGGATTGAAATAACCAGGCAATATATTTTTGTTCATACTTGACATATGTTTAAGTTGCGGATATCTCAACACACTTTTTAAGGGCAGCGAGCAAGCTTTCCATGATCCGCTGCTCGCCTGGTGCGACTTTGGTTTTTTCTTGTCCATTTCTTATTGCTCGAAACATAGGAGTGAAACCATCTACAGCGGGGAACACCAGGCAGTCTATGTACACTGGTACTCTTGTCTTTCCTCCATCTTCAATCTCTATGAATCCCAGCCTTGCCCCACCCGGAATTTTGTCCACCTATTTTTTACCACAGGTGATTAAAAACAAACTATTTCAAACAAACAGAATGGCGAGCTCTCTGAAAATATTTTAAGAATCAATGCAAATGGATGAGTTTTACCTTCAAAGGGACTGGAAGTGGCAAATTAGCGCCTTGGCAGAGACTATTAGCCCACTGTTGTCACAATACAAACCAACAACAAAAGAATTACCCAAAAGTCCTAACTTTTATAGTACCTGTTCGGTATTGTATACACTCACAAATATACCTGAAACAACAATGCCTCAAACCTCGGCAAATCAGTTCGATAAGGCAATTTCATAGTCCCTAGCGAAACTCCATCTTCATCCGTAACAGTACCTTTCAACTGAGATGCCTTAACAACAACTATCCTCCTTCCACTCCGGCTACTCACTTTCCCTAAGCATTTCACTTTCCCAAACTTCAAATGGCTAAAATTCCGCAACCGAAAATCACCAGGAACAGGAGATAAATGTAGCCTGACAGATGCAGGATTATCAATTACCTGCCTGGATGCATAAGCCATGGTTAGGGAGATTTCCAAGTAGTGGCACTTGTAGCTCTTTTCAGACTAATAGCTACTATAAGATGATAAAGAATGAGTGGTTCATACATGCCTTATAAACCAGTCACATGTACTGATTGAGTCCTCAGATTATCACCATTAAACTTCTCTTGTCCATCCGATCAGAATGGTTCAAATTACCAATTTGCATCTACTCATCTGCAGAACATGTTCTTAAAGTAGTACAAAAGGATCGTGGCTGAATTCCCACAACATGAATTAATCGAAGTTAAGATCTTTACACACAATTCTTGAAGTCCTTGAAACCCAATTGCAACAAAGACAGAAAAGATCGCAACTTTCGTTGACATCGAACGAAATTCGACCAATAGCCGTACACCCAGAAACCCAGTGCCAGTGGTAAAGATTCAAACCTGAGGAAATCAGATCAAAACCCTAGAGAAAGTTAGAAGCTTTCATAGGAAATACGATTTACTTCAGTGGCAAAACAGTAATTAAACTTAAGTTTTAGGGCATGTATTTAATAAGGTATTTCAATTGTCTGTTAATTACTTGCAGCGACTTCTTTAGTTGTTTAGTGTCACCGGACGTAGCGTTGCCGCCGCCGCCACCTCGGACATCTCCTCCTCTTTCCCGGAACTCCGCCGATATTGTTGACTGAATAAGAAGTTGTCAAGATACTTGCTTTTCTTCCCCAGAGCTTCAAGACATGGCTTAATAGCCTACGCTGTTTGAATGTGAGTCCAAAAAGCCCTAATTTTTATTTTAGTTGTTTCTTGTGTGTTGGTAATTTGTTTCATTGATTGACTGCTCGGTTGTTTACGGTAAATTGGGTTTAAGGGGTTAACATTTTGTTGTGATATAGAGTGAAAATGAATGTTCTTTGTATGGTGTGATTTTTTGATTTTGTTGTCAAAAGAGTGTAGTTGATCCTAGAGCAGTTGCTTATCATTCATATAAGCGTAAAATTTGGGGTCTCTTCTGGGGTATTTGTTTGCCTGAAGAGTGTATGGGAATTTCATTATGTAATTAGAGTTAACTTTGTACGTGGAAGGGTTTAAGGGATTTGGATTTTTTGTAGTATGATTTTGTAGCATTGCATACAGCTTTGATGAAATGGGGCAAACGGACAGAGATGCATGTAATGGGGAAGAAAGCCCTTTAATCAGTGATAATGGCGGTGTTAAGGGAGTACAGCTGCCACATAGTAACGGTTCGCTTGTAGAAGTTCGGTTGCATAAGAAGTCTGAGGGGAATGGCGCTCTCTCTTTTGCCGACATTCTTCGTTCTCGTAACAAGTTTGCTGAGGCTCTTGTTCTCTACGAGAGTGTTCTTGAAAAGGATGGTGCAAATGTTGAAGCTCTCATAGGCAAGGGAATATGCTTGCAAATGCAAAATATGGGCAAGCCAGCCTCTGAGATTTTTGCAGAGGCTATAAGGCTAGACCCACAAAATGCTTGTGCCCTGACACATTATGGAATTTTATGTAAAGACGAAGGTCGACTTGTGGAAGCTGCAGAGGTATGTTTTCTTATCCAGCAATATTTGTTTTATTATGTTATCCATGGTGTTCGTTCGAAGAAACCCTTAGTAAATATAAATACTCAATTTATACTAGCCATTAAATGTTACTGAATGTCAATATCGTTCGGTTGTAATTTGGTGTCTGTGGCCATTATGGCGACCCATGCCTGTGGGGCATGTAATCTGTGTACTAGTGTTCGATCCAAAGAATTTCTTAGAATAAGGTTTTTTCTTGCCCAGTAATCTGTGTCCTTCAAACTTTGAAGTGTTCTGGCATGCGAACTCCGTTTACTGAATCAGCTTGCAGACCACAATCTTAGAGTTCACAAAAATTGGTATATGCAGTTATACCAGAAGGCTCGGTTAGCTGATCCACTTTATAAACCTGCTGCGGTATGCCTAGCTATTGTCTTAACTGATCTGGGAACCAGCTTGAAGCTTTCCGGAAACACTCAAGAGGGCATCCAAAAATACTATGAAGCTCTCAAAATAGATCCTCATTATGCAGTACAGTCATCTTGATCAAACTTCCCTTTGCCCTTTTCTTTAGCATAATCATCGTTAACTAATCTACCGAGGTAATCTGCAGCCTGCATATTATAATCTTGGGGTTGTTTATTCTGAGTTGATGCAATACGACACAGCCCTTGGTTGCTATGAGAAGTCAGTGCTTGAGAGACCCATGTATGCTGAAGCTTATTGTAACATGGGTGTCATTTATAAAAATCGTGGAGATCTTGAATCTGCTATTGCTTGTTATGAAAGGTATGACTGATAGATAGTCTCTTTACATAGGTAAATTTTTATGACGGAAAATACAGGTGGTTTATGCAGCCATTAAGTTAATTCATGTATTTATTATTTCCAGATGTTTGGCTGTGTCTCCAAATTTTGAAATCGCGAAGAACAATATGGCTATAGCCTTGACAGATATTGGGACCAAGGTAATTTATCTTGCCAATCACAATTTTCCTTTTGTTGGTGTGGTTATCTAGAGTTAAGATTTTGTAAACCCCTCCATTTCAGTGTAAGGTCTCAGACAGGTTAATCATTTAATAATAGCGAAATTTGTTCATTATTCAGGTTAAACTGGAAGGAGACATAAATCAGGGTGTTGCTTTTTACAAAAAAGCTCTGGTATACAATTCACGGTATGCTGATGCCATGTACAATCTTGGTGTGGCCTATGGGGAAATGTTGAAGTTTGATATGGTTAGTCAACACTAAGTTAATTATCTTTATCTTGGGAAATTATATTGCACCTATAGATACAAAGTTTCCGTTTTGCAGGCAATTGTGTTTTACGAGCTTGCATTTCACTTCAACCCCAATTGTGCAGAAGCCTGCAACAATTTAGGAGTGATTTATAAAGACAGGGACAACCTTGACAAAGCTGTGGAGTGTTATCAGGTAAGTATAGTCTACTTAATGTCTGATGCAATTCATTTATACAGCTAATAATTTCTCTACTAATTTTATTTTTCACATCTCCTGCATTTCACGATGAAGAAAGCGCTGGCTGTCAATCCCAACTTTTCTCAATCTCTAAACAATCTCGGCGTGGTGTATACTGTTCAGGTATAGTTGCTGCGTCGGCTTTTTTGCATTTTCTCATGGTATTTTATTGAGTAACCATTTATTCCTTTTGACTGATAGGGGAAACTTGATGCTGCTGCGATTATGATTGAGAAAGCAATTGTGGCAAACCCAACATATGCGGAAGCATACAATAATCTAGGTCTCTCATTCTATACCCTACTCATATTTATGTGCACATCACCTTAAAACTCCTTTTACATGAGGTCTGTTGTCTACAAGTATATAACCCATATATAGTCTCATATTCGCCCTATTGAATATCATCAATTCATCATGTATTCTGTTGCATCTTAAAGCTAGCTTTGATCTCTCGTTTTCAGTTATATAATTTAAATAATGTGGCAATGCTTCTGATCGTACCTTAAGTCAAGTCTTTACTTTTCTGATTGTGATAATATACTTCAAATTACTGCACGTGTAGGTGTCCTGTACAGAGATGCTGGTAGTATATCGTTATCTATTGAAGCGTATGAGCAGTGCCTGAAGTTAGATCCTGATTCACGCAATGCAGGACAGGTATTTTTTAGTTATTCCAAGTTTTCATAGCCGAACATGTTGAACTAATAATCAAATTGTTTTAAAGTGTATTTCTTGTTACACTTAACCTAATGACATAATTTTCTCAACTTGTCTTTGATAACCTTTCTAGAATCGGCTGCTTGCCATGAATTATATAAATGAGGGAGAGGACGACAGGCTCTTTGAAGCTCACAGGTTAGATTACCATTCCTAATGGCATATTATGTTATGTCCTATTAACTCATAGATCAGTCTATGATTAACAACTGACTACTATGCTTTGTAATCACAATTATTTTCTGTATCCTTTTCCCTTTTTTGGAGTTTGAATTAGATTACTGGTGCACCTTTTTTATTACCATTGCATCAATGCTTTTGTAACTGAAATCGTATTCTATAGAAAGTAGAGCACACATGTGGCAGTTTCGTTGAAGTTGGTTATGAACACTGCTAATAAATTGTAGCATCGTTTGATTGTGCGTGACATTGCTTTGCATTTACAGGGATTGGGGTAGGCGTTTTGCAAAGTTGTATCAAAGGTTTACTTCATGGGACAATCCCAAGGAACCGGAGAGGGCACTTATCATTGGATATGTGTCCCCTGATTATTTTACTCACTCTGTATCATATTTCATTGAAGCGCCTCTTGCTTTTCATGATTACACACATTACAAGGTTGTGGTTTACTCAGGCGTGGTAAAGGTATATTTAGTGGATTTCTGATCAATATTTATTTTTAGCGTTGTTTGATGCATGTGTCTTTATAATGAATTTGCCATCATAATGTTTCTTTCAGGCTGATGCGAAGACAATTAGGTTTAGAGAAATGGTTCTGAAAAAGGGTGGGATTTGGAGAGACGTTTATGGAATTGATGAGAAAAAAGTTGCTAACATGGTTCGAGAAGATAAAATTGATATATTGGTCGAACTTGCTGGTCATACCGCTAATAATAAGTTAGGAATGATGGGGTGCAGACCGGCACCTGTTCAGGTATGCTGTTTTGCAATCTCTTTAATCGACAACTAATTACACACAGTCGAGGCGCTCTTACTTTGTTTATATATTTTATTCATACCTCTCCTGCTACTTTTGTGTTAATATTCTTTTTTATGAAAGGTAACATGGATTGGGTACCCTAACACAACTGGACTGCCTACCATAGACTACAGAATAACGGACTCATTGGCAGACCCTCCCAATACAAAACAAAAGTATGTACCACATTTTTTATCACACATTGGAGTGCAAAATGAGATCGTCCCGTTAACATATGTCACATAATTTTTCTGCATGAAAATTTCTTAGGCATGTTGAGGAATTGATACGATTGCCAAAATGCTTCCTATGCTACATCCCTTCCCCTGAGGCTGGGCCTGTTGCTACTGCACCCGTACTATCAAATGGGTTTATTACTTTTGGAAGTTTTAATAATTTAGCAAAGGTAATGTTCTTCAATTTTATACTATAAGTAACAAATTCGCCCTATGTGCATTAAAGCATCGAGTGTTGTTTAGTAAATTTAGTTAGATATCTAACCTAGTTTTGGGAGAATTGTATTTCAGATCACTCCTGAAGTGTTGGAAATATGGGCTAGAATCTTACGTGCAGTTCCAAATTCTCGGCTTGTGGTGAAGTGTAAGCCATTCTTTTGTGATAGCATTAGACAAAGATTTCTTACGACTTTAGAGCAGTTGGGTCTAGAATCTCTTCGTGTGGATCTGCTACCTCTAATCCTTTTAAACCATGACCATATGCAAGCTTATTCTCTCATGGATATAAGGTAAAAGTTCATTGCTTGAAATCTTAGGAAGCAGTTTATCTTGATTCGGAGTACTGGTTATAATTATAATCATAATTTCTTTGTAGTCTGGATACATTCCCTTACGCAGGAACCACCACAACATGTGAATCCTTGTACATGGGAGTGCCATGCATTACGATGGCAGGATCGGTGCATGCTCATAATGTTGGTGTGAGTCTTCTTAATAACGTTGGTAAGAACCTACTAAGACTCTTACTAGTGAATTCTCCACAAGGTTTTGCCTTAACGTTTTTAGTATCCTCTTCATCTACTTATTTGAGTGGGAGTTAAATCGGTATAAATGTAACTGAACTCGAAACTTATCTACAATCCGAAGGTATTTTTGAGATAACACATCCCAGACACTAGTGTTTTGTTTTTTTCATAAGACGGTCACTTTTGCTGGTTAGAAAGCCGCTTAATTCATACTAACTCCAATGCTGATATTATTAAATGTTAGGTTTGGGGAATTTGGTAGCTGAAAATGAAGATGCATATGTCAAGCTTGCCGTGCAACTAGCAAATGACATACCAGGCCTATCAAAGTTGAGAATGAGCCTCCGTGAACTTATGGCCAAATCCCCTGTTTGTGATGGGCAGAACTTCACACTGGGTTTGGAGTCAGCATACCGGAACATGTGGAATAAGTATTGCAAAGGCGAAGTTCCATCATCAAAAAACTTGGAATTGTTGCACCAGCAACAGGAATCTGATTTTGAAGAACCCGTTACAAACTCAACGGAGTCTATCCAAGCCAATGGTTCAAGAATACAGGACTCTCCAGCTAATTAAACTGTCAGACCCGATCCTGCCATCACATCGAAAACACATGTTTCAACCAGGACTACACTGATGGGTTGCAAGCAAGCCATCCATCATCCCAACTTTCATACCACTGTGTCACTCTCCATTAAAGTTAGCTTGAATGACATGGTTGAGTAAGGCAAGCAGTTGCCCTAGGACAAACAGTCCAGATTCACCTCAACTCGCATTGCGGGAGATATTTACGATACATAATTGTAAACTCTATTGAGTGTTCACAAATGCAGGGCTATTTGTAAATGTGAACTCAGTTATGTAGTTTTTGCTTGAAGTGCTAATGAGATTGAAAATAGTTACAATGCAGGAAAAATAGAAAAGTGCAACGGAGCTGAGCTTGAGCAAAGGAGGCGAAGGAGGCGTCGAGCGGATTCAGATCTGGAAAAGGAAGAAAGAGACAATTTGCAATTTACTGAAATTCGAATTGTATAAATAGGATAATTGTTTTTCATTTTCGTATCTGAACTCATAACGAACTTTGTACCTTTTCCAATTTCAATAAAATCCGCAATTCCGTCCGAGCTTTGCTCCTGCGAGATTCCGGTCAGTTGCACGCGTTTCTCCGTCGCCGTCGTCGGTGATCTTGGACCGCTGCAATTGGTATCAGTTGTCCTTCCGATCCTTTCCGTCGCTGCGTTTTGTGCGATTTTGCTCGCTCCGTTTTCAAATTCTGGCGCCAAGGACTCGAACACAAATTGCGAAGGAGATGGATGATCGTCTTGTTGTCGTCGAACAGAACCAGCAACGTTTCCAGCAACAAATGGAAATCCGGCAGCAAAACAGCGAGATACGCTTACAGGAGATGTCCGATCGGCTTGCGGAGGTGTCTGATCGGCTTGCGGAACTCATCACCAACCTTCCGATCCTTCGGCAGCCTGAGCAGGTAATTCCGGCAGCACGACCGATCCTTGATCAGCCTGCACAAAGAGGTATGAATGATTTCAATAACGACGCTATGCATCATCCAGTCAGACCTATGAATTTCAATCCTAGAATTGAGTTTCCTACTTTTGATGGATCTAATCCTCGACTATGGATCAAAAAATGTACACGCTACTTCGATCTATGCAAAGTTCTTGATAATCAGAGAGTCAGTCTGGCCACTGTATGCGGTGGGAAAAGCTGAGGCATGGATGAATAGTTACCTGGCAACAAGAGGTCTGGTGGACTGGAATGATTTCGCCGTTGATCTGTGCATAAGATTCAAAGAGGATATCGGCAGTTCAGTGGTAGAGGAATTCAATAAGCTGCAACAGAAGGATTCCTTGGAGGATTACCTGGATTGTTTTGAAAACCTGAAAGGTTTGATGCTGCAGCGAAATCACCTCTTGCCTGACTCATACTTCTTGGATAGCTTCATTGGTGGACTGGCCCCAACAATCAAGCACTTTGTGCGTGCCTTGAAGCCAACATCTGTTTCAGAAGCCATGGAGTTAGCCAGATGTCAGGAAGCTAGTTTACAAGCTTCAAGATCATACAAAACCTACTCTGGACAAGCCTGCTTTCAAGCAAGTTTTTCAATCTATTCAGAGTAGCAGCAGAGGCAACAATACAAATTACGCAACAAAGTTTAGTCAACCTTTCAGTGGACCTACAGCTCAACAAAAACCTGATTCCACGTCTAAGTTCAAAAGACTGACACCAGCAGAAATTGATGAAAAAAGGAAAAGAAACTTATGTTTTAATTGCGATGAATCTTATGTACCAGGCCACAAATGCAAAGGGAAATTGTATAGCCTTATATTGGTACCTGCGGATGACATTGAGGTCACCAATCCAGAGTTGAGTGATGGCAGTGGTGATGAGGCTGTGGTGGAAGAATGTTTCTATGTTCCTGAAACCTGCAAGGAAACTCAGCCATCAATAACTCTGAATGCTATTTCTGGCCAGAATGCTTATAGGACGATGCGTGTGACTGGAAGGGCAGGTAATGTTCCTATTCATATCCTAATTGATTCTGGTAGTACTCATAATTTCCTAGATGAAACTGTGGCTAAGAAATTGGGGTGCAAAATAACTAATACTTATCCCTTGGAAATATCGGTTGCTAATGGGGATAAATTGATTACCACTAAGACTTGTAAGGATTTTCAGTGTACCTTACATGGTGTTCTTTTCTCTTGTGATGTGATGGTGGTACCCTTGGGGAGCTGTGAAATGGTGCTAGGGATCCAGTGGCTGTCTTTGTTGGGACCTATCATTTGGGATTTCAACAAACTTCAGATGGAATTCATGTATAACGCTAAGAAAGTGGTAATCAGGGGTACTACTAAAGGCAGCATTCAATGGATGTCAGGAAAAGCTATGAACAGAGAATTAGTAAAGGCAAATGGAAATTTTGGAGAGTTATTTGCTTTATCTGTTCAAACACCAACTACTGCTACTGATGACACACTTGCTGTATTACCTGAGTGTATCAAGGATGTCCTGCATGATTTCCCTGATGTTTTTGCTGAACCTTCTGAGCTTCCTCCTGAGCGGGAGCAGAATCATAGAATCCACTTGCTGCCTGGACAAAACCAGTGAATGTCAGACCTTATAGATACCCTGTGATACAAAAAGATGCTATTGAAAAATCACTAGGGAAATGCTGGAGTCAGGGTTGCAAGGGTTAGTCATAGCCCTTTCTCATCTCCTATTGTGATGGTAAAAAAGAAAGATGGTTCCTGGAGATTTTGTGTTGATATAGGGAGCTCAACAAACATACAGTTAAAGATAAATTCCCCATTCCTATTATTGATGAGCTCCTAGATGAGCTACATGGTTCATGTATATTTTCTAAGATTGATTTGAGGTCTGGCTATTGGCAAATTCGAATGCACCCTGACGATATTGCTAAGACTGCATTCAGGACACATGAGGGGCACTATGAATTTGTGGTGATGCCCTTTGGCCTGACTAATGCCCCTTCTACATTTCAGAGTCTAATGAACTCGATTTTCAGAGACTACTTGAGGCAGTTTATATTGGTATTCTTTGATGATATTCTGATATAGTAAAGACTCTACAGCCACGCTAATCATCTTAGAATTACACTACAGATACTCAGGCAACACAAGTTACTTGCAAGTTAGTAAATGTACCTTTGGTGCAGATTCTATTGACTATCTTGGACATGTTATTTCTTCCCATGGTGTTGCTACTGATCCCAAGAAAATCCAAGCTATGACTGAGTGGCCCAAACCTGCTAATGTGAAACAACTTAGAGGATTTTTGGGATTGACAGGATATTACAGGAAGTTCATTAAACACTATGGGATTATCAGTCGACCACTTACTGACTTATTGAAGAAAAATGCCTTCATTTGGACAGATGACAGTGATATGGCATTTGAGAAGCTTAAAATGGCCATGTGCAATGCTCCAGTGTTGGCCTTGCCTGATTTCACCATTCCATTTGAAGTGGAGACTGATGCATGTGATTTGGGCATTGGTGCAGTCTTATCTCAGCGGAATCACCCCATTGCTTTTATTAGTAAAGGCATTTCTGAAAAACATAAGGGCTTATCAACGTATGAGAAGGAATTATTGGCTCTCATCTTTGCTATTGAGAAATGGAAACCATACCTGATTGGGAGACATTTTGTGGTAAAAACTGATCATTTCAGCTTGAAATACTTGTTGGATCAGCGTATCACTACACCTTTTCAGAGCAAGTGTCTTCCTAAGCTCTTTGGCCTTGATTTTGAGATCCTGTATAAGCAAGGGAAAGACAATATAGTTGCTGATGCTCTTTCTAGGATCAAGGGAGTGGAACTTAATTCTATACTTATTTCGCAAGTGAGATCTGACCTTTTTGACAGAGTTAAAGCCAGCTGGTCCATTCCAGAATTTCTACCTGTGGTTGAATTGGCCAAGCAAGTGCCTGCAAGTTCAAAAAAAGTAACATGGTCAAATGATTGTTTACTAAAGAAGAACAGGCTAGTAGTTGGTCCAGACCTTCCCTTGAGAGCTGATATTTGTAACCTTATGCATGATTCTTCTTCTGGGGGTCATTCCGGTTTCCATGCTACTTACAAGCGGATTTCTCAATTATTTTACTGGAAACATATGAAGAAACACATCAGAGAATATATTAGATCATGCACAGTTTGTCAGCGAAATAAATCTATCCATCGTGCTCCTGCTGGCCTATTGCAACCTCTTCCTATTCCTGATGCTATTTGGACTAATATTTCTATGGATTTCATTGAAGGGTTGCCTAAATCAAAAGGGAAGGACTCTATTCTGGTTGTGGTGGATAGACTCAGCAAGTATGCTCACTTTCTGCCTCTATCCCACCCTTATACAGCTTCTGATGTGGCTCAAATTTATTTTGACAACATATTCAGACTCCATGGCAATCCTAAATCTATAGTGAGTGATAGGGACAAAATCTTTTTGAGTAATTTTTGGCAGGATCTATTCAAACTACAAAAGGTTGATCTGCTAATGTCCACTGCCTATCACCCACAAACTGATGGTCAAACTGAAGTTGTTAACAAGTGCTTAGAGACTTACTTGAGATGTATGACTGGGGAAACTCCAAAGGATGGGCAGCTGGTTGCCTTTGGCAGAGTGGTGGTACAATACTAACTTCCATTCCTCTATTGGTACTACTCCGTTTGAGGTGGTGTATGGGCAGCCCCCTACCCTTCATCTTCCTTATGTTAATGGGGACAGTCCAGTCGCTCAGGTGGATAGATCCCTGCGTGCAAGAGAGGAGTGTATCAACATGCTGAAATTTCATCTAAAGAGGGCTCAGGACAGGATGAAGTCTCAATGTGACAAGCACAGAACTGATATGCAATTTAATGTGGGTGATCTAGTCTATGTGAAGCTTCAACCTTATAGGCAACAATCAGTGGTTCTACGCAATTGTCAAAAACTTGCTGCAAAATATTTTGGTCCTTTCCCAATTATCAGCAAAATTGGAACGGTTGCTTATAAATTGAGCTTACCTGCTCAATCGAAGATTCACCCTGTGTTTCATATATCGCAATTGAAAAGGCATCATGGTCAGGCTCCTGTCTCGAGCTCTTTGCCGGCCATCGATGCCAATTTACAGTTAAGCGCTGAGCCTGTTAAAATCTTAGAGCGTAAGCTTGCCAAGAAAGGGAATTCTGCTGCTGTTTATTTTCTTGTGCAGTGGTCCGATGGCTCAGTGGATGACGCTACGTGGGAGTGGTCCGAAGACTTCAAGCGTCGCTTTCCCAGCTTTCCAATCGACTCAGATGGTGGCGAGTGCAACGGAGCTGAGCTTGAGGTCAAGCTCAATCTCAAGAGGGGTGGAGTGCAACGGAGCTGAGCTTGAGCAAAGGAGGCGAAGGAGGCGTCGAGCGGATTCAGATCTGGAAAAGGAAGAAAGAGACAATTTGCAATTTACTGAAATTCGAATTGTATAAATAGGATAATTGTTTTTCATTTTCGTATCTGAACTCATAACGAACTTTGTACCTTTTCCAATTTCAATAAAATCCGCAATTCCGTCCGAGCTTTGCTCCTGCGAGATTCCGGTCAGTTGCACGCGTTTCTCCGTCGCCGTCGTCGGTGATCTTGGACCGCTGCAAAAATGTACTTTTACGCCAAATCGTCGCTAAAAGTGAGTTTTCTATATACTGGTTCCGATGACTCTTCATCGCTAAATGTTATTTGTTTGACAACTCCGCGTCGTTAAAAGTTTTTTGCTTGGTAACTCGCTGTATCTTTAGCTAAGAATCCCCACCAAAAGGCTGCTGCCTGATGTCAGCAACATCTAGAACTAGAAGCCAATGGACTTTGAAATAGTATATACCAGTACAGATTACTCATTACTCTCAGCCTCAGATAGAGATTTAACAAAAGCACTCATCATAGTACTACTCAAGACTTCAAGTCAACGCACAAATGTTGGGCTTCTGCACTATTCGTGTCCTCCGTTAGGACACACGAGACACAACTTATCATCAACAGAAAAACAATGCTAAAAACATGGATTATAAGATAAATGAAAATAGTGTGCATGGTTGTTGGGCCACCATTTTGTACCGACACTTAAACTCTAAACAACACTATTCTTCTTCGTTCTTCAATATATCCTCATCCTCATCCAAGTTCGCACCATCCCATACTCTATATATATTGTTATAGACAACCGTTACACTCATCAAAGAATCACATACTCTCCTCTCTTCTTCTTTTTATTGTTCTCTCTCTAAAAGCAGCTTCAAGTCTATTTCTCTCTCTCACTAGCCAGCTCCTTCTCCTAACTGAGAATCATGACTAGCATCATCAAGGGAGCAGAGTTCACCATCCAAGAGAGGAAGAAAGAGAGAGTGGCACCGGTTCTCCCCATGCAGGAACGCTGGCTGCTACAATCAAATCTAGACCTATTCGTCCCACCTATAGACGTTGGAGTTTTCTTCTGCTACACCAATCCATCGCAAACCTTTGGAAACATAGTTGCAACCCTAAAGAGATCACTTGCTCAAACTCTAGTCACTTACTATCCATTCGCAGGAGAAGTTGTTTACAACTCGTGTAAAGAGCCTGAAGTCTTGTGCAACAACCGTGGTGTGGACTTTACTGAAGTTTATGCTGATGTGGAGCTGTGTGAGCTGGACTTGTATAACCCTGATGAGAGCATTGAAGGTAAGCTTGTGCCGAGGAAGAAGAGTGGAGTTCTCTCGGTTCAAGCAACTGAGCTGAGATGTGGAGGTGTGGTAGTTTCATGCACTTTTGATCATAGAGTGGCTGATGCATATTCCACCAATATGTTCCTGGTATCATGGTCTGAGTTAGCTAGGTTTGAGAATCTTTCTATTCAGCCGTCTTTCAGACGTTCAATGATTAAGCCTCGTAGGCCGGCTAGGTATGATGCACACATGGATAACTTGTATGTGAAGATATCTTCTCTTCCAGCCCCTGAAGAAGGTTCCAGTAAGCAGCACCAGCTGATCAGCCGTATGTATTATATAAGTGCTGATAAGCTTGCTGAGCTCCAGGAAGATGCCAGCTTGGGTGGGTCAAGGCGGACTAAGCTCGAGTCTTTCAGTGCCTTTTTGTGGCAGAAGGTGGCTCAGAGCACTTGCCAAGAAAGTAAGGAAGGAGAGATGAGTGTAGTTTTGACAAAGATGGGGATTGTGGTGGATGGAAGGACAAGGATAGTCAATGTAGGTGGTGATGGACTGGAGGCGGATGCGATGAGGACTTACTTTGGGAACGTCCTATCAATCCCATACGGGGAGGAGAGCGTGGAGGTTGTGAGTGAGAAGCCTCTGAGCTGGGTGGCAGGAAGAGTGCATGACTGTCTCATGGCTGGAACCACACAAGACCATTTCATGGACTTGATAGACTGGGTTGAGACACAGCGGCCAGAGGCCTCTTTAGCCAAGATCTACTGTGCTGGCAGCACTGATGGACCAGCTTTGGTGGTGTCTTCTGGCCAGAGGTTTCCAGTAGGAAAAATGGACTTTGGGTGGGGGAGACCTTGGGTTGGATCTTACCATTTTCCATGGGGTGGAGATGCTGGATATGTGATGCCTATGCCCAATCCAGCAGGTAATGGAGATTGGATTGTTTACATGCATCTCAGAAGGAAACAGATTGAGTTGATTGAGGCAGAAGCTGCTCATGTGTTCAAACCATTGACTTGTGAATACCTTGACAGCCTCAGTCACTGACATCCTCTGCTCATGTGTTCAAACCATTGACTTGTGAATACCTTGACAGCCTCAGTCTCTGACATCCAAATCCACCACACCAACCAAGGCTTCATAGTTCATCCACTAAAGAATTGGCATAACTTTTCTTTCATTTTTTGTTTTCTTGCTACAGTCTTCTTTATTTATAAGCTTGCTATGTCAAAGGAACTCTGTACTGTTTGATATAAGCACAGAATTTTTTATTACAACGTTGTCAATATAAGTAATTTGTCCTGAAGTCTCACTCGACGCCCAACATTCATTTTTTATACTACAGAAGCTACTAAACTACAAGTGGATGTCTTGGCTCATGGTAAAACCCTGAAGTCATATTTGACTCCAAACATTCGGTTTGTATTATACATAAGCTCCTAACCAACAAGGGTATGCATTGGCTCATGGCGAAAACTTGGGTGCATTTAAGTGGGATAAGAGTCATCTTGAATATTAACTTGAATTGGCGATGCCTACCATATTAAGCATATTACGATCCTCCTTGAACCTTTCTAAGATGGTTCCCTTGAGTGCATCAGCTTTTCCATCCACTGCCACATTGGGCTGAACTCCCCAGAGTTCTATAACATCTGGAATAATGTGACTAGACTTTGAGAGGCAAGGGCTGCCAAATGTTGTGCAGCTGAAGCTCTGTCCCTGATCAAAGCTGGCTGACAAGAATAAGCCAAAATGATGAACTTTCCCTCCGAAACCAACTCCATTGGGAATGCTATCCGAGCTGAAGTTAGCAGCGCACTGAAAGTTCAATTTCAATGTATCAAAATGTGACAGACAACTTATTCAAATAACGTCTGCTAAAATGAGAATTTTCTTCTATTGTTGGTGGATTATACTCCAATTTCATCGACTCTATGTGCAAGGAATAGCTTACCCATTGTACATTATTATTTGCTCCCGTAGGTCGAAATATAGACGCCTTAGGGTGTAGCTGAAAAAGAAAGGACTTCATATCTCCATAGAAATCACCATGCCGCTCCCATGGCTGTGATGCGTAACCTCCATAGATGTAGCCTTCTTTATCCTTTATCACCAAAATAGTAGGCCCCATGTAATCTCTGCATTTGAAATAATTTGCAAATTAACCCGCATTGCCCATACAATGACTAATATCAAGGAACAACAATAATTCATCTTCTTGTACGAAAACAGACCACCTTAGATTCGCATAAGTTTCCATGGTGAAAGTAAAGTTAAAAAAGTAATAAACTCACAGTGAATTGCCCAAGAATGTTGTAAAGCTCAGTCCATTGCATGAACTGTGGTACAAGAGCGTCCATTCTTCTGTTTCATGGGGTGGGAGGCACCCACTAATAATCCAAGCATATTCGTTGTTTAATAGTATTGAATTTGAATCAATGTTTTCCAATGTGGTTAGATGAGGAACTTCAGCATCGGGTCTACCTACAATTAATGTTTTATGTCAGATAAAGTAATTATACTAAAAATAGAGATTGAACAAATGGAGATCTTTTGATTGACTTCGAAGTTTTAAGCACTGGACTTTAGAATATGATGTCTAAATACGAATATCAGGATAACTTAGAGATATGCATGTTACAATAATTTGACAGACAATTACTGCATTTGAAAGAAGTTTTCCATGCATTTACCTGTATCAGATGTAGTCAACAGGCTCCCAAGGTATTTTCTAACTGATGGTAGAGAACGACACCAACTTTGGAAATCCTCAAACGACATTTGATTTCCCTGCCCTCCATCTTCATGTTTGGAAAACGTTGCAGCATTAAGAAGTATGCCAACATTATCATGCTTTGAGGCTATTGAAGGTGCAGGTGGTTTTGGAGATACAATATCATCAAGTATTGAATTTACAACATCTTCTAAATCAGACCTGACATCAGGGAGTAACTTTGCTTAGTTGGCCATTAATAAGCACTCTTTATGGTTTATAAAGCTCGTCAGCTGAGCCATAAAGGCATGCTTCTTGCTTCAAAATTGTAACTCAATTGTCATCCATAGTTAACCAAATTGAATAAAATCACAATATCATTCAAATAGGAATCAGAGAAAAATGCACAAAGCTTGACATCCAGAATAGTGCACAAAGTGACTAAAATTCAACAAATGAACAACAAGACAGATCTATAATGAAAACAAAACTCTTCAGCCACCATCAAAATCAAAGAAAAATAACAATATCACTTATATGAAGGCAGTTGCAACAGAGCAAGGGATTTTTTCAATCCCAAAGCGTTTAAAATTTTAGTTTACTTCAATAAAATCATTTCAAACAGAAGTTAAGGCTATTAAATTCTTCAAGTTAAAGAAGTACCGCTCATCTAACTCATAAAGTTTCGATGAGCGAACTAATTTTGTATACATAACTGATCAGCATTACGCCACATGTATCATACACATAAGAGCCAATGAAGTGCATTGAATTGACTCTAGGATAAAAAGTAAAATCGAAAGTCGAAACCACATCACCACATGCTGAAAAAATATTTCATAAGTAATCCATATTGTGTAAGTGATAGAAGCCTACCTCCCAACAACACCATCATTGTTAATATCCAGTAATTCAAATATGAACTCATCAATCTCACTTTTAGTTCCTTTTTCATACGTCCCCTGTCACATAGAAATCAATTAAGACTCCAAAGACATCAACTCACCACTCTTCACAGCAACATCAAATAAATATATAAAAAAAACTCCAAACTTTATAGTCATAATACAATGCCTCACTTTCGCAATCACAAGATCTTCAAACATAAGCCTTTCATCCCCGCGTTTCTGCGCCACTAAATGAAACAATCTCCCACCTAGAGGATCACGAAGCCCGAAGTAAGCCTATGAATTTAACCAAGAATATCAAAACAACTACAAAAAATACAAAAAAATCTAAACAAAAAATAAGAACTCACTCAAAATCTAACCTTGAAAACCGATGGCGTCACAAATTTTCCATCGCTGTTGGATTGGGAAGCCAGAGACACAAATAACGTTTTCAGATCTTCCAATTCATGGCTAGTGAACGATCTGCAACGAATTGAAACAAAAAACGATGAGCAGATAATTATAAACTGCAGTAAGTAAATTAGGGTTTTTGATTACGAGGAAGATGGAAAACCTAGTGGCGGCGGTAAAGCGTGGATTGGAAGAAGGGGACTGAGCGTTACCCATTGACCGATCGGATTTCGCAGATAAGATATTTTCGTCGATTGGCGATCGCTTCGGCCGCGTGAATGCCTTCTGCAGTGTTGTATTTACGACGCCGTTTCGATGGCGTGAGTCAGCAAATTGATGTAAAATTGAACCGGTGTAGTGATCGGCTCAACGGGTCAATAAGTGACAAACACGCTCGACCAAATTAATGGTAGTTTAGACACATTTTCATTCAAGAAACTACAAAAACATAGTTTTAGATTCTGTGTCCCAAAATGAGATTGTTCATGTATGTGGACTCGTTTAGAAAAACACTTGGAACAGTTGTTGATAAGATGTTGTGAATTAGCTAGAGACATTCATAGGTACAATGAAAGACCTGACCCCAGGTAGTGCCCCAGCCAGAGTGATCGATTGTGGTCACTACGCAACTGGTTTGTTTTCGCATTGTCGTGGGCCTTACTCAGATCGTCGTAATATATCAACTTGCACCCACACTTCATATCTAGTAAGTAAACTTCATGAGTTGTTAGAGAGATGACACATCACCATTCATTGTCATCAGTATACATAATCTAATATGAGATATGGAATACATCTAGGGTTTTGTTATTACAATTATAGTAAAGGGTTCCATATTATTTAACGTGGCATCAAAGGTCAGTGTGAATCTTAAAGCCTCGAGATTGATGGTGAAAAGTTGTGTTACATTACACTGATTTCTTGTTAATACTAATTAGATAGTTTGGTGTCATTATGTGTTTGTTAGCTAGGACGTGTACTATCCTGGTATTGAAAGCTTCCTGTTTCATTGAAATTTGTTACACAGAGGGGACATGGTCTTAATCTTCCCTATATATATTTACTACTGTCATAATTTGTAAGTTGTTGTGGCTGCTTTAATTGAACACAGGTGGATGGATAGATGGAAATTAAGGATGAGAATTTAAAGAGGGGATTTAAGAAGAAGAGGAAAAGATGAAGAAGGGGAAGAGCTGGATATTGTATGTGAAGATGGTGGAGCTTTAAAGGCCGGGTTTTAAGGGGAGAAGAGGCTGGCATATTCTATTTTTTTGATAGATATGTGCAATACTTATCAACTCATTTAAGCAACATTACAGTCATATTGATGAGGACCTCCAGCACACCTTTCATTAAAAACTACACAATATGAATGAGATTTGGAAAATGTCCCTTCAAAACGCTAGCTTGAAAAATGACCTTAGCAGCCATATAGATGTGAATACATTTGAAGACACGACCGGTCTAATCGAGTTAATAATTTCACACCGTTCTAATCTTATATGTTTAGTCACGCCATTCAAACCAAATCACATTCATTAGAGGCATTTCTCTGTATATACTCATTGCATCGCACTAGGTTTAAGTGTGATTGAACTATTTAACCATACTGTCCAGTGAGCGTTTATGCTTTAATTAGGTTTTAGGTTTATTCTAGTACAGGTTGATTACCCAAGGAGATCGCTATTGCTTGCAAAAACTGGGTTACTCGATATTTGTCACGAGATTAAAAACAAGTGAGATCACGGTTCGGTATGGTGGACGGATGGACTTGGACGGTGGAGATTCGTCAATCGATATCAATGCAAGGTTTATTTAGCAGCTAGCGTCTTTAAAACCTTGTTAGCCTGAGCTGCGTCTCGTGAAAATGGCCTTTACTCCCATCAGCATCATCACCTGCACATAGTAATTGCAATAGTGTGTATTAACTAAACTGCAAATTTCATCAAGAGGTTGTCTCTTATGTTATTTTTTTAATTTTTTACGGATTTTGTTTTCCCAACTCAACAATAAATACACAATTTTTCTGGGCTTTCATAAACACTCATCTCTTCTTTCTCTACCATTTCATCAATTCCATTCAATTCATCATTCAATTCTCAGCTTTCTCTCTCACTCTAAACCTCTCCTCCCACCCTTCTCTCAGTCTCTCTCTATCTTTAATTAAATCAAGCTTTAAAGAGAGACTCCCTCTCCACCACCCCCATATACTTATAAATGGCCTCTCTTGCTTATTTTAGCCACCACTTAGCAGCTGCTAGCCATGGTGCACTAACCCTCCTAGCCCACCCCCGGTTCAGCCACAGTTCATCTCCCTCTTCATCTCCTTGTGGTCGTCGTCCTTTCCCTACACACTTCAGTCCGATCAACGTGGGTATCAGTCCGATCCTCCCACCAACGACCTCAAGGTGACAAATATTACTTCTCTTCTCACACATGCTTATATAAATGCTGACTGGTCCTCTCTTCATTTTTTGATTGTTTATCATGTTTTCTAATTTAATATTTTGGAGAGATCAGAAATCAAAGGAGATTACGAGAGATGAGTAGGCGAAATGGGAAAGCACCAAAGGTTGATTTGAAGGTGAACCTGACAAGGCCAAGGGTGCCCATGGCCGAAGACCCACCAAGGCGATCAGCCACCCTGTCCCCAACCTCACCTCCTAGTTCATGCATCTCGTCCGAGATGAGCCAGGATGATCTGACACAACTTGGATACTATTCCAGCAGCCCTGAGGCTCAGTCCATGGTCCTTGCAGGCTGTCAACGCTGTCTCATGTACGTCATGCTCTCCGAGGTTGATCCTAAATGCCCTAAGTGTCAGAACACTGTCTTGCTTGAATTCATGCAGCAAGAAAATTATACTGGCTCCACCTCAACAAACAAGAGCAGGAAAAATCGGTGAATTTCAGAATTGGAGAACCTTATCATAATGAAAATCACTACTATATATATTAGGGTACTAAAATGAGCAGAATCTATGTGATCTGCTGTCGGATATGTGGTCATATGTGATCGGATTAGGAGACCAAGACAACACTGCAACTAATTAACCCTAGATGCTTGTTGCTTTTGTTCACTGATCAGATATGTCCACATATTTGCTCTTGCTATTTCATGTCTTTTATTATCTCAAGCAATGTCTTTATTAAAGTAATAGTAATCTTTTTATTTGGGCAATACCTTTAAGGGATCAAAACCCTAACTATGTTTACATTTAGCGATTTGTGTGTGCCCATTTTGATTACATTCTCTGTACGCTTCAACTTATCAACACGTACATCTTCAAGATTTATGGCTTACCAAGTTGCAGAAATGAACAAATTGTATTGAATTTAACTACTTTTCCAAACAATATCCGTTGAAGCCGGTTTATAAATACATTCAACCATAAGATACAGCAAAACATATAGCATTAAGTGGATTATTTAATTAGCCTCTCCCACCAAAGGATTTATGAGGTTAGTTAACTGTACTCTTGTAGTGCATGTTCTATAATCAATAAGGGTATCCAAATAGAACATACAAATCTAAAATGACTGTGCATGAATAATACCATTTAAGCTATTAGTTAGTTTAACTTTGTTGAATAAAATGATTATGTAGACAATAACAAATAAACAGAGGATTGCAACTAGTATTTTTATTAATATAGATTATGTACAAATCTTTAGAAGTAAAAGAAAGTTTCTAATTAAATCAACACCTTAGGTGATCGATTGAAGAAGGTTCTTTACCTTGGTCAATTCAAAGAAGCCAAGTGACCCCATCATTTAATTGGTCTGCCCACGATTGGTCATATATTTCTTCAACTATAGGTAATGTTACATTTCAAAAGCTAGAAATAGTTAATCAGGGAAATTATGCAAAGAGTATCTGATCGGATTGCTTGAATCATAGTTTATCAAAATGGGATAACTTGAAAGAAAATTATATTTTGTTGTTTATTTATTATGATTTTTATATAAAAAATTTACTTATTTATCTACCAAGGCATTAAAGGAGAGTGATTAGTTAATGCCCACCAGCTTAATTAATGTTGATATTTCTGTATATGTTAAATGAAAAAAATGAGATTTAAATTTTAAAGAAGAGTGATTACAAAGTTGGGAAAGAAGGTTGGGGTAGTTCAGAGCATTTAAAATGAAATTAAAGGGAGAGTCTGTCTAAGTTTGAATGATCATTAAACATAAAAATTAAATGCAAATAGTAATTGAAGACAGTTGAAGAAATATTAAAGAAGGGTCAGATGATAAATATAAATTCAGATCTTGAGGCAAAATCAGTTCCATCTTTTATTCCTTGCTTGATCACAAAAGAGTTATTATTTTAGATTAAGATTTTATTATTTAACTTTTTTGGCTGTAATTCGCTGTACACTACACTGGATCCGCTTAAATGAATTAATTTAAGTAGCATGTTGTCATTTCTCAATATAATTAAATTTTGAGCAACCTCACACTCAGTAGTCTTGATCATATCATCTTCATCTAATATATATAGAGAGATATCATGCAGCATGTTATCACATTGAATTCTTGCTTTTACTCATTTTCCAACCTCTTCCTTATCTCACACACATGGATCTCTTAATTTCTCTCCTCCTGTATCATTTAATTTTGTTATCGAGATGTTTAACAACTCATCTAAATTAAATAGTAATCAAAACGTATGTACAGTGAATGTTATCATGACCAAAACCAAAGGATCAGATTACCCAAGTCACGATCCTCTTCTCTATTCTGACATTTGCTGTGGAGATGATACGATTTAAATATGATATATAGCGACATTTATGATGATAATTTTAATAATGTCTCATTAACTTTTGTCATTGTCATTTTCAATATCACTGCAAACATGAATCTATCACAAAATATTAGAGTAATTTTTTAGTAACTCTATGTTATGAAAAGTTGAAGAGGCTTCATGGTGATTATGCACGTAATGGAATATGATGACATCAGGATGTTGCCTTCACACGGTGATGGATTGTTTTTTCCATTGATATCAGGAATCCAAGGCCATCTGTTTTTGTCACCCAAATACGATATGATGTAGAGTTGTAGACTCTACAAATGCAACAATACGAGCCTTTGCCAAAAGATGTTATTTGATTTCATATAGAAAAGAGTCATAGGACTGCCTTTGGATGTCAATAGAGTAACACCTTATAGAGACACTGAAGAATCATAATACATTATTTGCATCAGTAAAACTCAACAACCATAAAGGATTGCCAAAACTCCAATCTGCTTGGTGATAGAATCTGTTTTTGTAACTTGAAAATGCTTATTATATGGCAGCAAAGTAGTCCTTGCTGAGCTTGGGATCGGGCTTCATGGACTTCTCACCTGGTTTCCATCCAGCAGGGCAAACCTCATCTGGGTTCTCTTGCACGTACTGCAATGCCTGTAAGCCCACCAAAATTAAGTACAAAAACCACATGACAGTGTAATCAATTTTGAAATCATTAACATAGGCATATATATCGAGCCATTGGCCATCAACACTTTGTCCCCAACACAGTACCTGTAGCGTTCTAAGAGTTTCATCAACACTGCGTCCAATGCCAAGGTTGTTAATCGTTGAGTGCTGGATAACTCCTTCCTTATCAATGATGAAAAGGCCTCTAAGGGCAATACCCTGAAACAAGACATTTGAAGATTCAGCTATGGGTCTAAGCTAACCAATTTCTTAACAATAAACAAGACTTGGTTTTAATGCAATACTAATACTTTCGTATATGTTTTATACATAGAAATGAAATAGAGTCACCAATATTCAGCCATGTATGCTAATTGCCAAATGTAACTTAGCATACCTGATCAGGAATGAGCACATTGTATGCTTTTGAAATGGATTTTGTGATATCAGAAACCAGTGGATAGTTCAAGTCACCTAGGCCCCCAGACTTTCTCTCTGTTTGAACCCAAGCAAGATGTGAAAACTGCAACAATAAAACAAACAAAAATGAACTGTAAGCTTCCTGAAACCTTTCAAGACCTGCGCTCAGATCAAACAAAAAAGCAGTACATGAATAACTACATAAAGGCGTGTTTCCAAAGAAACATTAAATTGAGCTAACAAAAACTATCAAAAAAGACGATATCGTCTAGACATTAAAAAAGAAACACTTCAATTGATAATGATATCAGTGCTCAGGAATGAAGGCATTACTAACCACACTGTCAACAGAGACACCCAAGATCTCTGTGTTAATCTTATCAAATTCCGCATGACGGTCGCTGAATGCAGTGATCTCTATAAAAAATAGACACAAAAGATTTTTAGTTTCGGTTCTTCAAGACTATTAAACTTTGACAGGGCACTGAAACTAACCTGTGGGGCAGACAAAGGTGAAATCTAATGGGTAGAAGAAAAGGATCACATACTTCTTCCCAATATAATCAGAGAGTTTAACCTGCAAGTACAGCCAAACATTTAAGTTTTAGAGGACATCATCAGAAGGCAGAAGCTGCAGAATGCAACCAACTGTACTAACAAGTCCCGACTAAAAACTCAAGCACGTCTGAACCACACACATGGTAGCTCTGTGATAGGTGATAATTCTTATGCAAGGTTATAAATAATGAATATCCTTAACATATAACAGCAGTATATATAGATGGCATGAAGTCTGATGCTTCTTTTTTTAGCATATACAAGATGCGAAAAACAAAATATGTCGTTATCCGATAAAAAATTATAATCTTTATATCACTCTACAGGTGAATATCCATAAGATACACGCTAATTCTATTTTGACACCATTTTCCATTTCTTTGGAAATTAATACAACTTCCACAATGCATGTTCCCATAGTTAAACTACGCAGATACACTAGTTGATTATTCAAAAATCATACTAGCATAGATTGTGCGATGAGCAGAAGTCTATGAGTAAAGTACCTTGATGAACTCCTGATCGAACACAGCTTCCGCCTCAAAGTCTGGGGCCACATTTCCAACCAATGGCAGTTCGCTCTACACAGAGTAAAATACTTAATTATAATAATTACCAACACATTTCCACTAAAGGCAAGCCATATGCAGTTTCAGCCACCATTTCTAAAATCAAGCATTAACACATTTCAGTTTTCAACATTCGAAACATTAAAACACACAGCACACTCCATGAAAGTAGATACATTTCAAAACCCAGTCAATTATATAAATCAACACACTCAAAAATCTACAAACCTCATCCCAATTTCCTACCAAAAACAAACAACATCCAATTGAAGTGCAAACTTACAGCTTTAACAACAAGATTCCGCCTTTCCTTCGATTCCGCCCTCCTAGTCGCCGATGAGCGCCCAAATTTAGCTTTGGAGCAACCCCGAAGCCCAAAAAATGATTTGGGGAAAGATAGGTTTTGAGAAAAGGAGTGAAAAGCCACTGGTGCTAAAGATTTGTGAGAAAATGAATTAGCTTTGGGAGTTACGAAGGTTGAGGCTGCTGAGCACGCCATTGTCTCCGCCGTCGCAATCGTCTGTTGATATCACTCCGCCGCAGCGTTGTGTTAGAGAGAGTGTGTGTAAGGTGGAGAAGATGTTGAAGGGAGATAAAGTAGGGATAGTGTTTGTTGGTGGTAGGTGATGACGGTTCAACCGAACAATTGATTTGGTTTGGTTCAATTCAAATTGTATTGACCGGTTCAATTTGTTGTCTTACTTCAGGACTTTGATCTGTATCCCGTGCGCAGCTATTTGCTGTGAGTATCGAGACGGCATCGTTTTGATTATTTTTATTATAACCCTCCGTATAATGTTTTGGAAAGATAAAAAAATCCCAACTTTTGCAAAATGTTCTATATTTCTTTTTTGTACAAGTATTTACATCTTATATACTCTCTGAGAAAAAGAAGTTTCTTAAAGTGTACCACTTCGCTATTGAGTAAGGGGAACGCACTCGAGCTCAAGTTCCAACACTCCCCTCTCGACGCTCTGCAGCCTCAGAGAAATCTCCTGTTTACCTTGCCTTCTTTTAAAGTTATGATGCTATCTTTGGCGAGTGAATTGTCTTTCCTTGCTTCCCATTTTCCCAAGTGCACTGCTTCATTGTTGTTGGCTTTGGGCTTATTTTCATTTTCTCTAGCAGCAGTCAGTAGAGGCTGGATATCGATTTCTGCCTCCCCCATGAAATCATCTGTTTTGAACTTATCCTTATCATACACAAGCTACAAAAAAAGGAAAACTTATCTGTCACACTCGAGCCAGAAAAAGAAGGAATACACAACTACGGGAGTATATGAACTATTTTTGACGATGAGGCATACCACTTTTAAAGGAGGAACCTCATCGGGAATAGAGAGCATCAGTTGTTCATTCCACACTGGGTTCAGATTATTTTTTATGACTCGGGTTTTCACTGTCTACACAATTATACCAGATAACAGTTACAATTATATCAGTTAGATCTCCTTTTGATGAACTTTTTTAAGAAAGGCTTACTTGATTTCCTAAAGAGAGCACAACGTAAGGGTCACTAGTCACCATATCTCGCACAGCTAATCTGGTGCCTTTGACAATGTTCACTTTTACAAGTCCGACAAATTCAACCATTCCTGCCTGCAATTTTGTCGACACAAAAGTTGAATATAGCCAGAACGAAAAATAAAGACAGGCTAATGAAAAATGCATTGTGATTACTGTAGAGGAGCTCTTCTTCGCTGTTTTGTGCTCACTTCGTCTCCAGCTATTGCGGATTCCATGCGCTATTCCCTGATGTTTATGTTTCTTATCAACTGCTGAGCTAGACTGATTTGGCGTGAAGGGGCATGATAAATAATCTTCTAAGTTTGAGAACTGCTGGAACTCGTATTTTCTCCTGAATGTTGAAAATGTCAATTTCTTAATTATGATTAAGTGTTGAATTTGCTAGTCAAAGATATTACCTGATAAAGTCAGATCGCTCTCCTATGGATGAATCTGGTCCAGGTTTTTTGACATTGTCAGGGAAATTTGCTTCAAACTTTCTGTTTGCAGTAATATTCCCTCCAAGTTTAATCAAGGCATCAACTTGTTCGTCATTCCATTCATCAAGCTTTGCTGAAAGTATCTGAGATGCAACGAAACAAGTTTTTCAATTCTAAAACCATAAACAAGGAAGATGCAAACAAACGGAAAACTTAGACGCACACCAGAGCACTTTAAAAACTGCTATCTGTCTTACCTTAGATATGTGCACACCTAGGCTTCTATGAACACCGGAGCATTTAATGCATATAAAAACTCCATGGTTCACCGACCTGAAAAGAATAAGGAACCAGAGATACTGGTATCACAACTTTAAAAAAATAAACAAGGATAGTGTTATCCAGCATTTTTCTGCGCATTTCACCTTAGAGTTTCACCTCAGGAGTTAAATAAGTACAAAAAACTACACAAAAGTACAAACATGTTTAAAGTACACATATAGTTCGAATGTATTTTGTATATTTTCTTACTTGATTACAGATCAAAGAGGGAGATGCATCTCATTAATAGATTAAATGAACACTTACACCCATTTTGGGTCTGGAGCTCCACAGTCTGCACAATTAGTATTGCCCGGTTGATGTAATAAATTCTCCAGCCTTACTTGGGGACCAGACAATTCTCTCCTTTCAAGGACCTCACCACAGCTCCAACCCATTAAAGGATCCGATTGTAGAAGTTCCAGCAGTGAACATCCTTCCCATAAAAACAAAGCTCATAAAATCACGAAACTTAAAGTGAGATTCATGAATGACAATCGAGAATTGAGGGAGAGACACACCTTGCATTGCACAAGTTGTGGAGGATGGTGCAGATCCTTTTCTCCGACTGGTGGATTTATTTTTGTACCTAGTCACACTTGATAAGCTGAGAGAGGCCCTCATTGAAGGATCAGCCCTATCAGGGACATTAGATGCTACACAGAATGATTCATTCCTTTTTGACTGAGGTGGAGCTAGGGTGCAATCTGACTGGCAAATGTCTTTCCTAGTTGAGGTACCCCTTCCAAATGGGCAGGCTTGAGAGGATGGTAAACAAGAAGGGCTATGATTTTTTCCACCAGATCCTGCCATACGACAAAGTGCGAGTCAGAACAGAGAATCAGAAGAATGACAAGGGACACTTTCTTAAGCTACGTTCTAGTTCCAACAGCTACTCTGACATTCCATTCTACTTCAACCAAAGAGAGAATCAAACATTTTGTTCTGGTGATTGGTTAAACCAACTCCATATTTTACTGATAAACATGGCCAGATCTTGATACATTTCATTATCAAACAAGACAAGATTCCAAGGCTGCAGACTTAATAAAGCTCTCTTTCCAGTGTGAGATTTTATGTAATACAGACCCAACTATTCACATTTCCAAAAATATAAATAAATCGAAAAACACAAGCAAAATTAATCTTTCCTTAAATTTAAAATGCAAATGGGTGGCATAAAAAGACTTTTACCTTGATACTCGTATGGATCTGAATAATCTTTTGGGGATGACATCATTTGCAGAAATAGCGAGAATGCATTGCTATTGCTATAATCCATGTAAGAATGCAAAAGCCATGATGCCTTCAATTATACCTCAGCAGAAACTCAAAGATCCAAAAGGTATTTGATGGCATACCAAGCTTATAACGCGGAAGGATCAAACCTTCTGGCAAATTGTACAGATGACAAAACAAAATCTTTTTATATTTTGTGGAAACAAAGGGTTTGAAGAAACCAGATTTCTCAAGGTTATTTTTCAGATAGTGTATGCAATGTGTGAATGTCAACCCAGGAGATGAGACAGAGACGGACAGGCCACAAATGATGCAGGTCAAAATGTTTTGCTCTCTGAAAGCAAATGTTTATTGTTGGCATGTTCTTTTCATGAATTTCTCTCTTCTTTTTCCATGAATTTATATTCTAAAAAAATAATTACACTACAATTGATTCCTTCAAATTTGGGATGTCCAGCTTTTACAATTAATGTAAAAAGGAAGATAGAACAAAAGATTTGATCAAAATAGAATGGTTCTACAGCTAATTATAATGGCAGCCATAAATAGGCATCAATTTGAGTGAAGCAAATTATGCCTTGGGGATAATATATATTTTATCATGATAAACAACATTTACTAGAAGATGAAAATGTCAGAGTATGATGGACTCACATTACCCCAACCAGGGTTAAGAGGAAGCTTTCCATATGTCAAGTTAACTGCCACATTAGCCGCTGCTGCCTTTTAGTTGTCATAATGGAAGTTTATGGCTTTATGCTGAAAAGAAGTTGCCTAGAGCATTCATTGACATCCGGTTGCTACCTTGCATGAACATTCAACAAATTAAATTTGAGTTCAGCATACTTAAAGAACATGCATATAAAATGGCACAAAAAAGGTGCAGCTTTGGTATTCGTGATTCTATGAATATATATAAAACATTGACTATAAATTAAGTCGGATGCTGATTCCTAAACCATCTAATGCCTGGATCTTACAGAATCCATGACTTCCTGATAAATCCGTTATTGATTTATTCACAGATTGAAAGATTGAGGGAAGAAAAGAATTACCAATGACTTAATGCAGATTGCAGAATCTGGATCTTAAATTGCCTCGTCTTCCTTGACTCACTCCATACATCCTCAAATGACATCTCCTCAGCTCCACCTATCGATCCATCCACAACAAGTTCTTCAAGCTCCAAAACATGCTCATCACTGGAATCACTGGAATCACTTTGAAACAAATCTCTTTCTTCAGGGTCTGATAAATCATCATATGTTCCAATTTTTTTCTTCTTTCCTCTATAACCAACGTGGCTAAGAACATTTTTCCACAGAACCAGAGGGTACTTTTCTATCAACTCACATCCTCCATCAGCCTCATTAAGGAAAACACAAAATCTCTTACCTCTCTCTGACGCGTAAAATATGTCAAAATGTTTTAACAAAAATCTCATCAGTTTTGTGGCATTACAAACTCATGTCTAAAGTGCGTCAGATGGTCAGTGACGATCTCTTCTCAAGAGTAAAACTTAGTAGTTCGTGCATAATGGCAATAGCCCTTTTATCGAACTCCAAAGATTCAGCTTTTAACTCTCGACTATCGGGATATGGAGACAAATACGACCTGTTCTGAAAATGTTCAATTTTACATTGTATCTGTAAACTTTTTTTGCAGTCAGGAAGGAATTTCAAAGGAATGCAAGTGAAAGCATCCATGACATATAAAAGCTAGAATCTACTTCTCCAAGAACCCTTTTCTCTAACTCTGTATTGCCCAATCAGGATACCAAGCTAAAAGTTCCAAAAACTCAGTACCTTTTTTCATATTTCACCACCTTAAACTGGTTATGATAATTGTGCACCCAATTAATCCTGAAATCATGAGGTATACGTATACCCAAACCCCTTCTAAAATGGACAAACTTGTCTAGTGCTAGCTGCTTATCTATTGACATCATCAAAAATAAAAAAACATACTCTGCAGCTATTTTTGCATGTTTTTTAGTAATTTCTCTTCCTCCCCCACCAAATCTTCCGCGACTTGCATAAACCCACACCACACAGCCTCTTTCCGATCTTTATACAGTTCAAACAACTTAGGCGACTAGTCTTAAAAATCAGATATCTTATGAGGTTTTGGTAGATTAATTTGTCATCTATGGTGATCCAAAGCTCTTACTTGGATTACTTGTTCAGGTTCATTCTTCAGTAACTCCATAAGGAACAAAATTTTATAGCTTATCTTCCATTTCTCTGTAGCAATTTCCAGTTGGTTGACTCTCTTCAATTTTATGCTCCAAAATTAAACTGAAAATACAGATTTTCAGTTTGCAATTTCAACTCACAGTTTACAATAAACAAAACACAACAACTCCACAAACCAAACACTCAGTGACTTTGTTTTCAGTTTAACTCAACGCACCTGAATCGCTTCACTACCGTTGCTAATCGACGTCTTGATGCGGATTTGGGTTGCGGAATTGCTCTAATGAGACACGCGGGTATCCGATTAGGATCGATTAGGGTTTTTAGGGTTTCTGTTCTGGAAATATGGCTAGGTTTACAAAATGATTTAGCGACGGAATGTTCGTAGCTATGTGGTTCATTACATTAATATGGAATGAGATCCAGTAATGCCAAGCCAAAAACTGCGAGACAAAACGACGTAGTTTCGTCCCTAAAACTACGTCGTTTTGACGACGGGGTCACTTTGTAAATATAGTGTTTTAGATTAAACTACACAGTTTTGTTTAAAAAACACCCAAAACTATGTCGTTTTGAGACTTGCAGCATATAGCTGCACCAAAAGTGGCAGCATGGGATCTGGATCCCATTAATATGTGAAAAAGAAAACGAGCTATCTACGAAACTAAAACGACGCCGTTGTCGATTACGAGAATTACGAGAATATGATGAACCATGTTTAGATTAACTTTATTATACTAATTATAATGTTTGATTTGAAAATAAATATTAAACCCAAAGTACCTTAGAGTGAAGTCGAATTGTTCCATTGAATTTTTCTATTTTAATCAAATTGGCTTATAAATTATAGCTTAATAAACTTACTATTATTTGAATATAATAATACGTAATAATTAAGCTGAACAACCTCTTTTAACTTTTTCAGTATAAAGTTAGTAACTCATTATCACTAAAAAACTCCATTTGATTAACATAGTTACATAGAGAGCATATCCTGTAGAACCCCTTAAAGTTGTGGATCCGTGGAACCCCCTCTATCACCGTCCATCTCCTAATACATTCAATGAGAGATAGCCACGTGGCTAGGTGAGAGAAAAATTAGTTTGGTTTGATTTGGATGATTAGTTAGGTTAGTTTGTGTGTATAAGGGTATATGAGTCATTTTATAAACCCATCAATTATGTCTGTAATATACAGACTGACACCTATCTGTAATCCAAAACCCATTTTTCAAACCTCCTCTCCCCTCTCGCCGATCCCTTTCCTCCTCCTCAGTCCTCCCCCTCTCGAATTAGGGTTTCCAACTCTCCCGATGTCGGGCGGCGCGGATGCTCACTCTACATCTCTACATCAACCGTGCTCCACACTAGAAGACCAAATTTGCTACGACAAAAATGTACAGAGCAGCGGCGACGACGAGATGATTGCTATCAGCTCTGCGCGTCCGATCGGTTCGTCACTGCCCTCCGACGAGCCACCAAAGCCCAGACAAGGCAGATCTGGTTGAGCCACCAAAGCCCAGACAAGGCAGATCTGGTTGAGACGACCGACGTCATCAGGAAAGTTCAACCGCCGGAGAGCCGAGATCCGACGAGAAAGAGTCCTCTCGTGTCTTCCGGAAAAGGCTCGTCGTCGTCGTGTAGCCTTTTCGCATCGGTGTTTGCAGCGTCGACAGCCGCTCTAGCCTCGTCTTCCTCCGCATCTTTCACTCCTTGCTGTTGCGAGGTATAGATTCGAATTTTGGTGTCTCCATTTTCTGGTTTTTCGATTTTGTTGCGTAGATCTGCTTTGAATTTCGATTGTTTTTTAATTAATTGTGAATTTTTTAGGATATGCATTCTGCGAAACCGTCCGGAACACAAGAGATGAATACGTCCTCGGGTGCTAAAGACAAATTTGCCCCACGGTTTGACGGGTTGAGGTTCATAGAGATGCTGATCACTGCGCACCGGTGACTTGAGACATTTTTCATGGGTGCATTTTAGGTGTTTTTTTTAATTAATGTTGTTTATGTGATACTTTAATTTTAAATGGTGGTGTGTAATTTAACCATCTATTCTTGCAACATGATTGAGAGCTTGTTGTAATCAAAGCTGAAACATCCATTGATTGAAGTTAACATTGGCTTTTTCGGTATTCTTGATTCTGATTTGTTTTTGCAACCTGGAAAGTTCTAGAGTTTCAGGATTGGGGGGTTTTTCTTGTTTTTATGTACTATGAGGTGGTTGGGTCTTTAAATTGTCGAATATCTTATGTGGTGGAGAATTGGACGCGATTTGGATTCAGGATGGTTGGAAAGTGGCAATCTGGCAAGGCAAGTGTGCCTAATTGAATGAGATGTTGTTTGCTGATATTTCTGGAAGACGATCTGGTACACAAATGTGTCTTTAGTTTGTTACATAGATGCTTTCAGAGTTGGTGTTACAAGACTTAATGTACAGGTTGTAGGAGGGTTATACACCATTTCTTTTAAATTCTATCTTGCCTTGGAATAGATTATTCTTGTGCTTTTCTATGTTCGTACATTGTCTTCATACGGTATGGATACATTGTGTACCTGTTTTTTAAAAATTCTTTTGCATTTTGTATGTGCATTTTTATGTACATTTTTTATGTGCATTTTGTATTTGTATTTTGTATTTGCATTTCTCTATGTGCATTTTATATGTGCATTTGGCATGTGCATTGTCTATGTTCATTGTCTGTATTTCTATTTGCACTTTTGAATTTTATGTTCTCATTCTGATTCACACTAAAATTATCCACCACCGTCTCTCTCGTGTGATATCTTCCAAACTCATTACCACTACCACCTCTCTTGTGTGTATTTACATTTTCAGTTTACATTTTTAGTTTACATTTTCAATTTGCATTTTCAATTTGATCACACAAACACAATAGAGTCAAAAAATGCATTTTGTGTTTGCATTTTGTGTTTGCATTTGTGTTTGCATTTGTGTTTGCATTTTGTGTTTGTCTATTATATTGCGCTTATTATCGCCAAATTAACCTGTTGGGATTAAAAACTCTACACAATATGCATTTTCTATTTGCACATTTCATGTTTGCATTTCATGTTTGCATTTTGTGTGTTGCATTTTGTGTTTGCATTATATAAAACGTAAAATGCATTTCTTATCTGCAAACATCTTGTATGTGCATTTTGTGTGTTGCATTTTGTGTGTTGCATTTTGTGTGTTGCATTTTGTGTTTGCATTTTGTGTTTGCATTATATAAAACCTAAAATGCAAACAAAAATTGGAAACACACGCTCTTCAAACATGAAATGCAAATACAAATGCAAACAGAGGGTGCAGCAGCTCGTGTTGAAGTAAACATGAAATTATTTTCTGTTAAAGTAAACCTCAATCATCAAATGGGGAGGAATTACATCAGAAAACAGTATCAAGAACGAAAATCAAGCACAATTCTCCCAGCGAGGCAATATGATGCCTACAGCCAAATAGAAATAGCTTAAACAAACTATCATAACAGACCAACTCACATTTCAATAAACTCTCAAAGCCATCAACCACTTCTCGCAAACCATAACATATCACCCATGAACAAAAGTAAACCACTTCTCGCATTTTGTGTTTGCAGTGTCTGTATTTACAACACATGTCGACTGAGTGAACTGGTAACTGTATATTGTTTATTATTTTGGATCGCGTTATATTTTCGTATGTCCTGTTCAGTTTCGTTTACTTGTTTGAATTTTGATTTGCAATACGACTTTTCATTTTATGTTTGCATTTTGTGTTTGCATTTTGTATTTGCATTTTGTGTTTGCATTTTATGTTTGCATTTTGTATTTGCATTTTGTATTTGCATTTTGTTTTGTATTTGCATTTTGTATTGCATTTCATGTTGAAGAACGTGTGTTCCATTTCTTTTGCATATATTTTATATGTTACGTGATTGCATTTTTTTAATTTTAAATAATTAAATATTTATTATTTATATTTAGTTTGTTTAATTTTCAATAAACAGTAATGGTGAACAGTAATGGTGAAACATGGTTGAGTTTGAAAAATATGGGTGGGAAAAATAATGGTGAAACATGGTTGAGTTTGAACTTCAAGAAGTGACTAAAATGGGTGGGAAACTAAAATCAACAAACTAACACATCACATTTAATGCATTCCAAAAACTGTCACATCACACATTAATGCAACTAAAAACTAACACATCATCACACATCACCACATAACACACTTGCTAACTAATTCCTAACTATGCCCATATTGCCCTTGGTTACGAATTTAAAATTGAATTAACCAATCCACGTGTCGCTCCCACAATCCATCTCAATCCATGATCCAATGGTGATGGAGGGGGTTCCACGGATCCACCAAAAGTGGGGGGTTCCATGGGATATTTTTCCTAGTTACATAACCCAATCCAACATGACAAAAAAATACTACAAACAAGTTGACCTGACGAACAATATAAAACCTAAACAACACAAAAACAAGAGCCTAAACCTCATTCATGCATCTCCTCCAAATGTATTTTAATCTTTTCACATTTCTTCACTATTGATCTTTCCTTGATCACGCTATAGTTGACTTTATATGAGCTCAGAAAGCTTGTCTTAACTCGAGTTGACCAAATTTGAAGCTTAAACTATAGCCTATATGCTCTCTCTACCTAGAATTAACTTGGCTGAAGCTTCTTGTTATTCTTCTCAAGTCATATCATGAATGGTTCGACTGATTCAAGTGTGTTCTACGGGTCGTATACCGTCGGAGGTTTTAGCTACGGGATCGGTATCTCCATTGGTATACTTCTGCTGATAACCACCATCACCATTGCTTCTTACTTTTGTGCTAGAATTACTACAAGGGATTCGTCGATAAATGGTCCTCCGGGGACGCATTCCGGTGCAAACGATATAGTTTTAGATGTGGGGATCGATGAGGAGACGATAAAAACATATCCAAAGCTGATGTATTCTGAGGCTAAAAAAGAAGGCAGGGTTTTGAGTTTGACAAGTACTTCAACTTGTTGTTCCATTTGCTTGGCTGATTATAAAGGGTCTGATATGTTGAGAATGTTACCTGAGTGTAATCATTTTTTTCATGTCAAATGCGTCGATCCATGGCTTAGACTACATCCAACTTGTCCAGTTTGTAGAACGTCTCCGCTCCCTTCGCCGCTCTCTACTCCATTGGCTGAGGTCGTGCCACTAGCTAGGCGACGTGATTGATCAATAGTTTTGTTTTCCATTTCACATTACTTTGGAAAACGAATTATAATCATTTTCAACCGCTCATTTTTATTGTACATACATTTTCAAATTCGTTATGTTCAACTCAAATCCTTCAAATTAATGATTCTAAATCAATCATCGGCATGGGGAGTTAAGATAACAACACTACAAATTTCGTTAAAATTTCCGGCGCATATATTCCGGCAGCAAAGGGTAGCGGAAGTATTTCCGTTACTTTTCCCTATACTTTCCGTTGCAGTTCCACTAACAATTTAAACATTTAAAAAGCAACTTATTTTCCATTAACTTACCATTACATTTCCGGCGCTTAAGGCGTTTTAATTTTCCGTTAACATATGAGATGGAAAAGCACCGGAATTTTCCAGCGGCTTTCCCCCTCCTTTCCATTAATAAAAAAAGTACTTTATTTAAATAGATAATGCAATGGAAAATTGACGGAAATGTACTGCAAATTTCCGCCACTCTTTCGGCACATTTCCATTGATTGTCATCGGCAAGGATAAATTCCGACATGGTGTTGGAAACACGCTGGAATTGAGCTGGAATGTTATCAAATTATTATTTAGGGAAAATGAGGACGAGATCTAGGGTTTAATCATTTTGAGAAAGCAATGGGGCGGAGAACTCGACAGCGATTGAAAACTTTGCGAGTTGTTGTCGTCGGGGCGGTGGCGGCATCTAATCTCTTACCAAGTAAGTATCGTACGAAAATCCAATCGTTGATTCATATGGGCGGTACTGAGTTAATATGGGTGTATGATTGGTTTGATTCCTCTTAGTGATGCATAACATTCAACACAGGATTTAGTTGGTTGATCTAGTTTCGGGTAGGCAACAAATCATTCTGGCCACCAGGTCAGATTTTCTTCACCGAAGTGTTTAAGGGAATTCGATATCCGTTTTAAGATACGCTGAGTTTTTTTGATACAAAGATGTGCTGAGCTTTTTTTTGATACAATGATGTACTGAGTTTTTTTTGATACAAAGATGTACTGAGTTTTTTTGATACAAAGATGTGCTGAGCTTTTTTTGATACAAAGATGTACTGAGTTTTTTTTATACAAAGACGTGCTGAGTTTTGGTTGCTTTTGAATGTGCAATATCTAGGACACGAGGGTTAGTGCAAAGGTTGGAGATCTGAGGCTGATGATCCCCAATCCTTGAAGGATTTAAGTTTTGGTCAATTGAGCATGCTTTTCGGGATGAGAACCAAATAGCCGACTACTTTGCTGGTGTTGCGGCCCGATTGCAATGGTCCTGGAATAGGTTGGATTCATGCTCTTGGTTTCACGATCTGCCATATGTAGCTAATATCTAGGTTTGTTTCTCGACTTTGTATCTTTTAGCTGCCTTGTTTCCGTTTGCGCTTTCTGCTGTTGCGTTGTTTGGCTGGGGCCTTGGCCTGGCGTTTTTGCCAGGCTCGCTTTCCCTGTGAATCCATCAGGATTTGTATATATTTGTGTGACCATCTGTTGATATGGAATGGTTGAAGACATTCTGGAGCTGGAATGAGGAACTAGCAGGGTGTAGAGGAATTGTTTCAATCCCCTATAAGTCTTGTTTTGCATTTTGATTGGTGAAGTGCGCGACTGCATTGCTGGATGGAGAGGTGATGGGAACGACACCTTCGATGAACGAGTTGAATGAATTGGAACTCTTGCCTCTGCACACTACTGTCTTTATTCATGGTGTCAAATGTATTTAGCTTTTTGTGAGAAAGAAGGCTGGTGCACACATTTGGTTTAAAGATGAAAGATCTCAGGTTATCTGAAATTATCCTTATCAAGTAGGAGGTAATGCAAATGCTGTTATATGCTTTTAAAGCTTTAAGTCTACTGCCGTGATTCATCCACATCACTTTAAATTATTCAAATTCATTTCCTTTGGCATTTAGGATGAAAGTGGTATGAAAGATTTATCGATCTCATAGAAGACTTGTGGTCTGTTTGAATTAAAAGGTGCAGCTCACCCCTACAAGAGTATAAATGTCAACCTAAAAGAAAACAGGTATTGTAGATGCTCCTTCAATGTTTATTTGTACTTATGTTTTTGCCATAGAACTGGGAGTGTTGTGCAGCTTAATTGTCACAATGGCCAATTAATTTCTCTGGCAGCTTTAGTCAAGGTGGATTATGATAAAGTTCTATTGTAAATGGTGGGGTTCGAAGTATGCAATAGTGACTTAGGAAGCAGGAAAAATATAGCCATATACGACTGCCTTATGAATGAGTAGCTTTGGGTAGAGAGGAGTACAATCACATTTTAGCTTATCTGAATGTCTTTTTCTCTTATATTTTTTGTTGTTCTTAAGTACAATTACATTTTAGAGAGATCCAAAATAAGCCATTAAATTAACATATAGCTCTCAGGAATCTGCAGGTTGCACATCCATATAAGTGTGTATTTTTCTAATTTGGGTTATTTTAGTAGTTCTGTTAGTATGGTGAATATTGTCAAACTTAGTTTCTTGATTTTAGATTTTTAGGATAGACTCTTAGAATACCGCTTCATTTGTGATAAGTCATATTCTTCACCATAAGGGAATTGATGAAGTGTTCTGTTTTTTTCCAGATGCTCCTGAGGTTAAGAATGCTCATCATCCAAGAATTTTGAAAGCCCGTGTGGTGCTTCAAGAGGTAACAATTTGTTACCGATGGTTTCCAATTTCCATCCTCAGCGGGCATGATTGTTAAGGAGTCGTTATTATAGTATCTTTATTCGTTTAATTTTATGATGTCTGCCTGTATCCTTGTTTTTGAAGGATGATTATGCTTTTTCATGAGCATATTTATGAAATTTAAGTCCCAAAATTTTGCCAAAATCCAAGAGAAGCTTAATTATCAATCAGATTGCAAATTATGTTTGATTTTTGTGTTTATTGGATCATTTGATTGCAAATTTTGGCAGGATGATTATGCATCTTTTCCGGCAACTTTCCATTTCATTCCGAGAGATATTTTAGGCACTTTTCATCATGATTCAACTTCCGGCACTTTTCAAGCACTTTTTCAATTTCCAGTTCTTTTTCATCTAATTTCCAAGACCTAACTTCCGGCACTTTTCAAGCACTTTTCCAAGACCCAAATTTCCGGCCATTTTGCATCTCTTTTCCATGACACATCTTCCGGCGCTTTTCCTTCTCTTTTCCATGAAAAATCTTCCGGCACCCTTCCATTGTGTTTCCGCCACATTTATCACCACCAACATTTCCGGCACAATTCCGGCGATATTCTGGCACCATTTTTGACAACCGATTATTTAAATGTGGTCGGAGTTTTACATGGAATTTCCATGTCCTTTCCATCATAATTCCGTCGTTTTCTTATATCACTGGAAAGTCGCTGGAAGGTTAATGGAAATTTCCGGCGCTTTTCCATGAATTTTCCATGATAGAAGCATTTCCGGCGGGGTTTTTTCCGGCACATTTTTTCCAGCTCCTTTCCGGCACATTTCAAGTGAATTTCTGGTAGTTTTCCATTACTTAACTGCCGCCGGAAATAAAACCAAAATTTGTAGTGCAAGCAAATGGGCAGTTTATATAGTTTTCAATCTGTTACTCCCAACTAACTTCCTTATTTTGGAACAAGTGGTGTCTAATAAATAAATAGTAATACATCGACAAATGCCTGACACTTTCTTCAATAACACATAAGACTGTATTTTGCGTGTTACAATTTTATATTACATTGATCTCAAATTGAGCCACGCAAATGATTCACCAAACACATGACTCAGTACTATTGAATATATAATCCCTTACTTATAAATTAGTATACCAAACTCTTTGTGCACGTATCCATCATTTTAATATTTAAATAAGCATCGAAACGACATTATTAATTGATAATTTTTTTTATAAAAAGTAGTGATTTATCGGTCATCGTACGATCTCTTATCACAAAAATAATTAAAAAACAGAGTTGAGTTCTAGAGAGATATGTAAATTTTGTGAGACATAAAGACATAATCTGAGTGATTTAATTAATTCGACGGTTGAAATTAAAGTTGGTTTTTAATTAATTGGACGGTTGGATTAGCAAAATACACGGGCAGTTGATGATTGACGGTTACCAATATCAACCGTTGGATTGATAAAAATCAACGGACGAGATCATGTCCTTGTCCTTCCGTCTTACTGAAAGATACATGTCCTCCTAAAACTTTTTCAACTAAAAACATTACTAATAATTACAAAATGTTACAAAAGAAATATCGAAATCCGAAATCTAAAGGACACGGAGTGAAGTTGTAGAAACATAAGGGGCCATAACTATAATATTTCCACCTAACCGGAGGAATTGCTGAATAAATACACGCAGGCGAGCTCTCCAGCGAATCCGAGGTCAGCGAAAGTCACCGCATCATATTTTCCGATATTTACAACTCCGATCGATTCGACAGGTAATAATATCAAAATCAAATTCCGATTCGAGTTTTCGTCGTTGTTATAAAACCTGATTTCGCATGCAAGCGGTTATTAATTGTTCATCAGCGATTGGCAGATTTCGTTAGACGTCGCTATGGATAGGCTTAACGTCGTCGTTGCCGTTATGCTTTCGTTATGTATGCTCGCGTCTTCTGTTCATGGAAGCACCACCAGTGTTACATATTGCGGTTAGTCTGTGTTTGAATATGTTGTTGATTTCTTCATTTGTTGATCTAGGGTTTAGTGATTTTTATTCATCTCTGATCTGATGAATTTGAATTTATAAATGGAGTAGTTATAGAGGAGATAGTTGTGCATGGATTTGATTCTGATGATGGATTTATGTGTGGTTGTAGATAAGAAAGGTAACTATGCCGTGAAGGTGGGAGGAGTGGAGATTACACCAAATCCGGTTGCGAGAGGGAAGCCTGCTACCTTTAGCGTGTCGGCTACTACAGGTTAGTCATTGATTCGGCCAGTTTTGACTTTTTTCCAAGTTGGATTATGACGATATTTCATATCTAATTGACTGGTTCATCAGCGATCTCTTTTTTGTGATTTGTTTCACATGCATGCTTGTGTTGTGATGTTGGTGACAGTTTATGTGGATTAGAACCACATGCAACAGCACAGTCATTAGTAGCAGAAACAAGTATGAGGTCCAGTATTACAACTTGAGTTTTTTGATTGCTTACCTTTGGCAGGGGAAACTATAACTGGAGGGGAGGTAGTCATTGACGTTTTTATCTTCGGGGCGCACATCCACCGGGAGACACATGATTTATGTTCCGAGACATCTTGCCCGGTTTCTGCTGGTGACTTTGTGATTGCTCACAGTCAAGTTTTACCAGGCTTTACTCCACCAGTACGTTTATCCTTTGACTACCGTTCATTTTGATTCACATTTATGTTGGTTGCATGCTTAGATGTGTTTCAGATGATCTTTGCAATTCCCGATTATAGTCTATTAAATTTACAGTCACCTTGAATTTTTGGGAGCTAGTTGCTCTGGTCTCATTTGATGGTAAACAGAATAAGCAAACATCATAATTTATCATGTTTACTTCGTAGAAGTTCCTAGGTGGGCAGTGATACAGACCGTGAATTTATCTTTTATGAATTTCGATGTACTTTTTAGTTCCAAATTCAATAGATGCCAAACTCACTTGTGAAATTCTTTTAAATAGATCATGTAACCGGTGCCTCATCTGTTTTTGAAAAATGTTTATTTATTTTCAGGATTTTTCCTTAGGTACTAGGACAATAAACTCATAGTTTCTCAGCTTAAACATCTATTAATTTTTCCTTATACTTTAGTCAGATGAAATTATCCAATGACTCAAAACATCTATTAAACTTTATACTTATATTTCTTTGCAGGGATTTTACTCGCTCCAGATGAAAATTATCGATAAAAACAACCACCAGTTGACATGCATCGGATTTCAGTTCCGTATTGGTTTGGGGTCAGAGTCAGATGTTGCAAGTATCTAAATGTGAGTTTCATTTCCACCTCACCTATCCTGGAGAAACAAATCCGATGTTTACTGTGGTTTGTCAGCAGACTTTTTAGCTTGTGGTCTGTCCTCTGCAGTGTCCTACTATCTGTGTTCGTGTATATAAAGGACATGCTCTTTTAATAATGCAGACCGCTACTTTGTCACTACTAAAATTCACATTATTCTGTGATTAGTGTTGATAGAATTCTAGTATTAATACTATCTAGTGCAGAAACATGGCACACTGTTGAAGTTCCAAATGGACGCCATCATTTGCATCACATCTTGTGTGATCTTCGTACAAGTTTTTGTATGATGACCATATTTATCATATTTTCACGCCTGTTGTCTGTTGCAATGAGGGAAGTTGTGATGTAAAATGAGACGTATTGTCTCGCATATCCGCTCCCTATAATTACTGCCTTATTAGTTGAGGCAGCAAACTCATTAATGCGATGGAGCATATAGTCTCAGTCTGACCAGATCCTGGTTCTATTTTCCAATGGGACTAAACTTCAAAGAGCAAACAAAGCTAGTCAAATTTCCTACAGATGGCCTCCCACCAAAGGTATTCTAATGCATGTATTCCACAGTGGCTATCTTCAGGATGCCTATCGTCTCAGAACAGGTTTAATTGCAGAACTCGCACTGCATGTCTCAAATCCTTTTATCATCTCTCAGAGACCAAGAAATCTACTGTACCGTCCATCCAGCAACATGTACTTGTCCACCCTTCCCAATTGGTAAGACCGAAACTTTTATCAAAATGTTGAAGTTTGATACAAAACCATATAAGCATAAATTGTTGACACTGAGTATCTGAAACCGTATGGAGACTTTCTAATAAATTTCTCGTTGCAGGTTGTAGGATCGACCAGAACAAGTTTGCAGCCATGATGCAAAATGGGAATGATAAATTAGGCAGGAAAGGTTTGTCTAACAATTATAACTTTTAGAATGCTGCTGCAGTCCCTGAATATGTTCGAGTATATTATGTTCTTGCTCTCTATTCTCCTTGCTAAAAACCTATTTATTAATGCAAATAATCATGCAAAAACTGAAAAGATATTTGGCCCTTTTAAATGAAACACAAAGTTGGATTAGGCTCACTTTGATAATCATCACTCTATTAATATGAGTCCTTAAACATTTCAGGCAGGTATCTTTTGCGCGGATTTCTCAGTTCAGGTCTTGAGTGGTTAAAACCAGTCCAACATTATGCAAGAGAATTTGGAGGTAATTTATCTGCAATTCATTAATTCTCTTCAAGATGATGTGAAGTGTGATATCTTCTGGCTTTTATTGTCCTGATAGTTTCATTCTTCGCAAAGAAAGGTATGCTAGTAGTCGGTACCCAAACACCATAGCAATTAGCGCCACTACCTCTTCTATACCATTGTCTATTTGCTGCCCGTTCACCACAGGTGTTATATTCTCGTATTGCACCTTAAGAAGAAGCTTGTACGTATGGTAGTTAAAGGACAGATACCGTACCCATGATATAAATATTGGAACTCTCTGCAAAGATTTTAACATAAATCGTCAGTTCAACCCCATGTTTTATATTTGCACTTTATGTCTGCATTGCACCAGTTGATACTAAACTAAGTTTCTTTTTCCTGAAGTGAACAGTATACCTTGACAAAGAAGCCGCCAGCGAGCATGAATGTCATAACTGTTACAGAAGCAAGAGTGGTAGCTTTCTTCAAGTCCATCAGAGTAGCTCCAATGGCCAGGCCTAAACCCTGCGTAAGAGATTTTTTATATTGAGTTTTTTAATCATAACTAAACTTGAGGAATGAATACGATGATATTGAGATACAGAAATGATGGTACCTGAGCTGCCACAATACAGAGGAAAACTATTAGCACGGTAAGAAAAAAGGGCGAGGCGCTGATCCTCAATCCTGCCATGAAGTAAACTACTACAACAAAAAGAATTGGCAGCATCAGATCTAGTGGAAGGTCACTAGTCGTCCTGGCTAGGAAGTATGCACTAAGTCTGTACATATCCGCTGCTCGCTCTTTTGCCAGCATGGCTCTTTCTTGAGGAAATGTGAAGATAGCAGTGAACACAGGAAAGAATCCCCAGAACACTGCGATGAAGAAAAGCAGTCCTGCCTGTACGCCACCAATATTTAGTAAGTAATAAAATTTCAACTTGTGCAGGAATTCAGGCACATTGAGTTTTGGTTGTTACCTGATCTTGCAGGCCTCTGGGAGTGTTGCTATCTGATTGCCACCATAGCAGTCCTAGGATTACTGCAGTTGCCAGAACTTGTGTGATCCTCAGCCAGCTGAAGTAGTCGTGTCGCCTTTCCTTGAGTCCTCTTTTAAACAGTATTCTGTACTGCTCCCACCAGCTTGCACCCCATTCACGCTTGGGAGAAGCTACTTTCAGTTTTAGTTCCTCGTCAATCGGAAGAGGAATTGAGAGCTTCTTTCTCTCCTTACTCGCAACTTTTGTCTCATAAGCCTCCACAAGGTACTGAGCAAGTGAAACTCATTCTTAGTTCTGCTTCAATACATATGAAAAAAGAGGCTGTTCTGATTTTATTACCTCATGCACAACTGCAGGGGACGGCTTTCCATCCTTTGTGTGGCGCTCGGAGTTCTCTATTTGCACCCTGTCCTCCAGTTCAGAAGGTACCGAGATATCGCTGACGTTTCCATTTGCCAGGTCTAATAAAAACTCAGCAGGGTTCATGGCAATCAAAGGGGAACACCCGATGGATGCAAAGTAATCCAATGCCTCTGATGCCTTCCCAAAGTACAACAGACTTCCTTTCCCCAAAAGTATCAGCTTATCAAACTTGTGGAACAGCCTACTCGACGGCTGATGAATCGTTGTTATCACCGTCTTCCCAGACTGCCAAATAGATGCGAGTCAGATCCTATTCCCTATTGCCAATCCTTCAGAACCAGTTGAAACAACTAGTTTAAAAGAAAGTGTACCTGAGCAATGTCATGTAGCATTCGGACAATCCTGAGGGCAGTGGTGGAGTCCAACCCTGAAGTAGGCTCGTCAAGGAAGAGAAGGGAAGGATTTATAATAATCTCATTCCCAATGCACACCCTCTTCCTCTCCCCACCTGAAACTCCTCTGACAAAGGATCCTCCTATCATAGTATCCTGGCACTTCTCCAGTCCTAGCTCATATATCACATCCGAAGCTCGCTTTTCCTTCTCATGTTTCGTCATGTTCTTTGAAAGCCGCAAGCGGGCTGAGTAAGTCAGTGTCTCCTTCACAGTCAGGTGTGGAAACAGAACATCATCTTGTGTCACAAACCCGATTCTGCAATAATTTCACAGCTCAGTTTCTCATGCATGGATGGATGTATATTATTCATGAAGGCATAAAGTTGATCTCACCTGCTCTTTAGAAATTTAGAATAAGGTTGATCATTGTAGGTGACTGAGCCACCTTGGCCGGCCGAATCTAACCGTCCACCGAGTAAATTCAGAAGGGTCGTCTTCCCACTGCCTGAAGGTCCCATTAAAGCCAAAACTTCACCTGGACTTACAGAGCCGGTTATCCCATTTATAATATCCTTCTCCTCTGAATTTGTGAATACCTTATAGCTCACTTCCTTAAACTGCAGATTAAACAGTTAAATCAGTTAGTTGGATAATTAACTAAATCGAAGTGTAGAACGTACAAGTGTATGTACCTTGAGATAAATAGGCAATGTGGGCTCAGTCTGAAATTTGCCTATTAGAGCCAGCTTCAATGTCTTCTGCTGCATGAAAACATACAGATAAAATCTCTTCTCCATTAAAACTCACACTACATGAACATGTTCAAACATTCATTTTCAGCTAGCATTGCACATTGAAAAGTTGTTTGCTGTGTCATCATGTGATTCAAGTACTTTTTTCCAACTAGTTTTTGTCTTTCTGGTAGCTGCTGATGTAGTACCACTGAATGTGAGAATGTGAGATGTTGACTGTGCAGACACGTGGCTTCATCACCATCAACCAAAAGCAGGACGAAAGTCACGGCAATTGGTTGTTGGAGTTTTAGGTACATACGCAGAAAAAAGAGTCCAAACACAACATCCGCTAATTAATTGTTCTTGTGGTTAGCATCTTTTCAGTTTCTATGGCTGGTGTGTCATGAAACGCTAGGAACTACAATGACAAGTGGTATTGGACGTCATATCGGCCAGCAATGTCTCTCACTCAATGCTGGCTGGGGATGGCTAATGGTGTCATTTGTATATATTGAACAAGTGTCATATTTTGCTAGGTGATGATAATATGAGTGGTACATAGTGTTGTGTGTTTTGTTATTATATACAACAACTACTATACTACTACTGTACTACATGGTGCGTATCATCATCTAAGTATTCTAATCCCCTCCATCAACTGGCTCTATCGGACCTCTGGGACCTTATTTTGTATGTATCCGTTTATTTGAGTTACATCTAGCAAGCTAGGGTTGCCTAACTCTCACGGTATGTTTGATTGATATATATTGTGTGGTCCACCGTTAATTGGCTACTAGTTTATGCAGTTATCTGCATTTTTTGCTTTCATATTTTGACAATAATATGATCCCTTTTGACGTTGAACATGTAAAAACTAAATGAACAAAATTGGGTTTTAGTGTTGCAGTGCATGAAACCAGACACATACTGATACTGTGGAAATATAATCAAAGGAAACATACCGATATCATCGTCGCTGAAGGGTCTCGAACCAGAAATATCATCCGGAGGAACAGTGAAACCAGTGAAGGAAAATGAGAATCCCAAACTGGCACTTGAAGCCCTACTCAAAGCTGCTCCACTACTAACCTCATCAATGTCAAATTTCATCTGTGCACTTCTAGACTTCCTTATGTGTGTGTTTTCCTTAGTCCCACTACCACCATTACTTATCGTTCGTCTGTTGGGTTTCCTCCACGTAGGCGGAGTTCCACTTTGTGAGCTGCCATCCATTGTGAAAACTGGCAGAGGCTGATCATCATTGTTGGAAGTTGATGAAGAAAATCTCATGGCTGCTGAAGCCATTTCTAGAAGCTGATCAGACTTTGTTCTCGCAATCGATAGCGCGGAACTAGCGACTTTTTCCATCGTATTGATTTTACACCTTAACTAGCCCTGAAATGGAACAATTCAGTTCACAAAACCTCCATCAGATGACTCAAAGTTAACTCAAATATCAATCAAAACTACTCAACTCTGCATATAAAATAGAGTATATAGAACTGAGGAAAGGGTAGAAGATTTTCAATAACAGATCGAATGTGTTTCGAGGGAAGTGGGAAAGAGAGAGGTTTAGATGTTACTTGCTTACCTTTGCTTCTCTGATAATGTGAATCATTGTGTGCGCATTAACATCTTATATACTTTTGGAAGTTTAGCAAAAGTTTTAAATTACCAAAATACCCTTCTATTCATTTTCTACATCCTTTAGATTTTTCATAATCCAAAAGGTCGTTAGTGGCAGTGCTAGGTCTAGAAACTCATCAAAATCTCAACAGGAGCTATGTACATTTGCATATGGACACACCCCCTTTAAGCATTAATGACCTTTTAACCTTATACGAACGACAAGGACGGATGATGCCGCCTAGTAATGAATAAGATGGAGATGGATATGATAATAGAGAAGTAGAAGATTAGCTGACTAGGACATATGATGCACAAATCCATAACTTCCGTCATCCCACATTTTTGGAGTGTACCGAACCAATGCGTGTCTGAAGCGCAAAATGTAGAGCCTATTTTGCCTCCATGATCAATGCTCGCTTGCGAATCATGATCATACATTACCCTCTTCTCCAGGGAAACAAGCCCTAACTACTTGCACACATCTGTCGATATTTGGAACTTTGCATGAGCGTGTATTAATGCATTATGTCGTGTATATTGGTCGATAGGTTAAATGTCATCGGACGTTGACAATCGGTGAAGTGTCCGGTCGCAGGTAGAGTATGATGCCCCTATCACTCAATTTCCGGATCTTTAATTATAGAAGCAAGTTTACGATGAGATAGAGCTGAAAGAAATGCTCAACATGTGACCATCACGCAAACCCTAGTTTTTTATATCTATAAAACCCTAATCAATTCCTCACTCTAGAATACTGTGGACAAAATGTATCTATAACAAATTGGTAACTGTATATTAATTTCAAACTTCAAAATTCATATATATATATATAATATGCTAAAACAATACAAAATCATGCAGTTCTATTATTCTTTAATTTTGTGAGAAGTGATTCTCCTTTGCATGGAAATTTAATGAATGTTAGTACATGAAAATGAGCGTCCTAAAATGAGATTCAAATCATAACGTGGCACGATAATGAGAAAAGAAAGCGTAATGCAAGTAGAAGAAACCTTGATGTAGCAAAGAAATGTGATAGTAATTTAAGTAGGACGGTGCCGGGTGATGAAGGGAAAATCACGTAGCTGATGATGACAACTTCATTATCGATCAGATGACATATAAACTATACAATCACAATTCACATATTTCAGATTTCGACTTCCATCTGACGAACTAACCCAACAACCACAAGTCATCCTCTCCTCCACTTTTTTCAGTTGACATCTGTGTATATCATCTATAAAGTGAAAATTATGACAACGTTTTTTTCTTCACAAAGTAGAGTGAATTTTTTTTAATAAATCCATTTGAAATAAATTCATATTTAACACATAATTCCTTCTGCCACATCAGCACCTCCAAAAATCTCTCTTCTGGGGTCTCCCCTCATGCCGCCTCACTGCCCCCGTCCTCATGGCTCATTCATTACAGCTCATCATCACTCTCTTTGTCCACTCTCATATGTAAACGTCGTCGTTTTCGGGTGATTAACTTTTTAACGACGTATAGGATCTCATAAAGCCCAATCGAACATCGGGCCCATATGTTTGGGCCTTTAAACGATCAACCGTCATATCTCAAACTAAATAAAACGCAGGAAATTCGAGAAGGTTTTCATTTATCAAATTCAGACATCCATTCCATTTGCATTCTCCCACTTCAAAAAGGGTTGTCATTAATTTACTGTTTAACTCTATACTGAATTAGGATGATTGGCACCTCGGGAGGTTGGCTATCTCATGTTTGAACATCCATAGATAACAAAACGAATACAGAAGGAACTACTTTCTTCCGGCTCGATGAATTAGAGGATCTGGACTCGGTAAGTTCTAGCCAGTATGTTCCATTGAATAAATGAATCAGCAGGTTGGAACATCTTGTTAATGAGCAGGCTCCAATCTTACTTGCTATTGCTCGAGACATAAATCACTTGTTTGTACAGACCATAAGCAGTCTTATTTCCTATAGAGTCACATGAAAACTACTACTAGTAAGCACTGAGCACTTTCACTTGCCTTAACTGCATATTTGGAAACAGACCAAGACCAAGACCAGTGACTACAAAAATGGCAAGCCAAGACTTGAGCACAAACAGAACTATTTAAAAGGTGTGGCACACTACTTTCTTGGTCTACAACTCAAGATGATCGATAATGCCATTGCTGCAACTAAATATAATGTTTCGCAAAACAATTACTCAAATTTAAACAGCATATAGTTTCGTACCTGAATCGCAATGCACACACTGTCTGAACACCGAATCTGACTATAATGTAAGGATTGAAAACCCCTTTATTCTTATTCCTACTCGCAAAATGCAAGGCATCCATACAAGCAAAGGGGCAAATCGGTCATAATTTTCTACAGCTTGCTACTCCCCACAGCGATGTACTTGGTATGCCTTCCCTGCGCAACAATCTTTCCACTCCCCTTCTTCCTAATCTCAACACTCACAACCGCAACAGCCTTCCCAACTCTCAACGCTTTTGCCTCAATCTCAATCTCTTCTCCTTCAAACGCCGCATCCAAATACGAAACATTAATCTCCACCGACACGCCAGTCGCTTTCGCTCCTGCCGCGTATACCGCAGCCGATCCAACCAAATCCACCAGCGTCGCCGTCGCTCCTCCGTGTAGAAAACCTCCAGCGTTTAACAACCGCGCCGGCACCTTCATGCTGCAGATCACTAACCCTGGCTCGATTTTTTCCACCTTTAGTCCTTCCATTATGAATGGTTCGAAGAAGCGTAGACGCATCGAGTCGATTTGTGTGTTGATTGACGTGTCGTTCTTCTCCAGCAACTTCCTCACTGCTTCTAGATCCATCGATCCGGGTCGATTGATGTGCCTCGATTTTCGTGTGATTGGATTTTTCTGACGCGGAGTTTGCGGCTGCAGGTTTTGGTCTATGGAGTGGAAGTGGTACAAGTGGATGCCTCAAACTTCTTTTAATTACTAACAGGTCCTTTTTAAATTTTATTTAAGTCCTTGTAGTTCTTATAATGACGATTCATGTGAGAATTATTCAAATCATATCCAGAGATTAGTTTTGTGTAGTTAATTTGGCGATATTAGTTATGAAAGTGACATGTTGGAGAAGTGTTTTAGGTAGGCCAAATCAGTGGGAATTACTGAAAACAAGAAGATTAAGTTTGCTGATTTTGAGTGTTTTCTAGATACAAAACTTGATTAAGAAATGTCGGCAGGACCATTTGAAGTTTATAGAACTTCATTAAGAAACCTTAATTTAAATTCAGATTGTAGCGATTCAAAATTACGTAGTTAAAACTATTAAAGAGTTCATTCAGAATACATAAGGTTATTAAATAATATCAAAATAATATCGTTTTAATACTCGCATCTAATAGTTGCGCTGCACCGAATTCAGATCCGTCTCAAATCACAGTGTATCGGTCAAAACCAAACAAGAAGACATTGAAAAATAAGACACTTTGGAGCTGAAGGAAGGCGTGCAAGCGAGGAAATAAGTGGTATGAGATGTTTCAACGCAATTAGGAGCAATGTCATAGATTGTATGTTGTCCTGCACTTGTCTTGACATCAATTGTTACCCGAATATTTTATGACAACAACAATTGTTGGGTTCACAGAATACATCGGTTGCGTGCAACATATTTCTACACACACCACCTCTACTACGACATGTCAATAATATCGACAACTTTTCTCGGTCATAACAGTCTGAATATGTTCCAACAGTAAGGAGTCACCAACAGGTACACCAACCCAAGCCAACAAAAACTCCCCTACACTTTATTCCCTTTTCCTAAAAATAATAAAATCATATTTGCAGAAATTATTGGGTTGATATTCCATGTACAGAGGATTCGTATTCGGTGTATCACAATTATTTGCTGAGAGTATTAAAATAATATCGTTTTGATGTAGTTTTGAGTGTCTGAAAATTACTGTTGCGATACTGAACTTGATTTCATGTGGAGAGAGTTGAATAAAAAGTCGAAATGATATCGTTTCAAATTGCTGAAAATAGCTATACTGCCTATACACCAGCTCTGAATCTATTGGAAATAATTGCTCAAATAATAATTTATAATTAAATTAATCGTATGGAGCATTATTTTCATTTATTTATCTTTTGAAAAATCGAAAGACGATAATTAATTACTTGCGAGATCGAACTCAAAAACAGTACCAATTCGAAGCCCTAAAAAATCCACCAAGCGGAAAATCGCGCATGAAATCGGCGTGAATCGGAGATCTTCAAGGAATGTAGTGTGACTCAGCGTCGTTAATTTCAGCAATGGGGAAGGCGGAGGACGAACAGTATCATCTGCCTTCAGCTACTGCAGGTGCTACTAATGGAGCTGAGTTGGAAAATGAGGTTTTGAATTCGTGTTGTAGTGCAGTGAATCGGTTTGTTAAGTTGAAGTGTGTGTTTCTAGTGATTTTAAGTTTTGGATTGGTGCTTTCTGCTGTGTTTTGGTTGCCTCCGTTTTTTCATTACGGAGAGGAACAACAAGATCTAGATCTGAAATCGCCATATCCAGGTAAAGGTTGATTTATGTTTCGGTTGGTTGTGGATTGGATTTGATTAGTTTGATGTAGTTTGATATAGTTTGAAAGTGAGAATCTGGATAGATCTGAATGTGGATGTTGGCTGATTTGAACAAGTTGTTAGTAGTTTTGTGGAATTTGAGGTGAAAGGTTTGTGTTAGATGTTGTCTGAGTTTTCTATTTGTAGAAAAAACTGTTGTGTTATAAGTTCAATCATTCTATTTTTAGTGTATATGTGATTGTTAGGTCTTTCTTCTTGTATGTATGATGTGCGGTAATATTGCTATCTTTTTCTGAGTATATAGTTACATATCTGAGAATTGAGAAAGACATCACTTGCATTTTTCACTGAGCCATCCTTCGTGTTTGATATCCCAGGTCACGATATTGTTGCAAGATTTAAACTGCAGAAGCCTTTTTCATTGTTAGAAGGGAACATCTCACAGCTTGAGGAAGATATTCTATCTGAGATGGACTATTCGTCCATCAAGGTATGATGATGCAGGAGTGTTTGCTTTACTCTTCGCTATCACTTTTTTGACTTGTTAATGTGAAGCTTATTTCTTTTCAACTCTAGGTAACTGTCTTGGCGTTGGAATACTCAGCTGGATCAAATATGACGGAAGTTGTGTTTGCAGTGGATCCTGTGACAAAAGATACAAAACTATCAACTACTACTTTGAGTCTTATACGGGATTCATTTGTTTATGTAGTTATGGAACCATCATACCTACGGTTGACTGCTTCTTTGTTTGGGAATCCATATGCATTTGAGGTGCTTAAGTTCCCAGGAGGGATCACCGTGATTCCTTCCAAAGGAGTATACCTGCTACAGAAAGTGCAGATATATTTCAATTTTACTTTAAACTTCTCGATTTCTCAGATACAAGAAAATTTTGATGATCTCACAACTCAGCTGAGTTCAGGTCTACATCTGAGTACGTACGAGGTGAGTTACTGCAACCTAGGATCACACCGAGTTGTTTTTTATATCCTTACGCATTAAACCGTCTTATTCAAACATTGGATATATTCTTCTAGCCCCTACTTAATGCATTTCATTTTTCCTTTTGACTAATGATAGAAAGCGCTGGCAGTTTATTCAAAAGTGTGTTTTTACACTGGGGGAGCATCTTTGTTTTTGGTCACTTTGATGTGTATTAAACTGGAAATAAGTAATAAAGTGTGTTTTGTTCTTAGTTAAGATATCAAGATAAGTTGTCAAGTGAAATAGTACGTGAAAGAACTAAAAGTAGATTATGCAAAAAAATTCTAAAATGGTATTGGTTGCAACGACAAAGGATGATGTTTAGTAGTCTGCATTATTTGGAGTGTAAATTTGTTGTTTTACACGAATCAAATCAACGGGTGTCACATTACAATAATGCCAAATGTTTTGAGTGTGAGGTTTGTAATGGCGGTCTGTGTAATTGCAAAATGTGCATCATCATTCATCAATAGCTCGTTTGGAATAGAACTGTCTGCTCCTTAATGGTAATTTAATGCATTTTCCTCTCTTATGCAGAATTTATATATCCGCCTGACAAATTATCAAGGATCGACAGTATCTCCACCCACCACAGTTCAGACATCTGTGGTTATGGCTGTTGGGTATAACCCCTCAATGCCAAGGCTAAAGCAATTGGCTAACACTATCACTGGTTCTCATTCAAAAAATCTCGGCTTGAACAAAACAGTGTTTGGAAAAGTTAAGCAAGTTCAACTTTCATCAGTTCCAGATCACCCCCTTCGCAGTGGAGATAACAGTCATTCTCCAGCCCCTGCGCCTCAGCCTCACCAGCGCTCCCCTTCCATAGTCATCATCAGCACCACTATGCTCTTGCTCCAAGTCCTGCAATACAACGAGGCAGACCATCCAGAGAAAAAAGTAAAGCTGGTCCTAAAACCGTTGACTCATCTGTACCGTCTCCTGCACCGGCAAGCCATGAAGTGAAACCACCGAATTGTCAGAATGGGCACAGACAGTCACCAAAGAAAGAGAAGCATTCTTATATAACACCGAAGGCAGAACCAACTGCTTCTCCCCAAGCATCTCTGGCACCACAACATCGTCGTAAGGATCCACCTAGAGATGTATCACAACCGGTTCAAGTTTCAAGTCCTCTGCCATCTGTGATTTTTTCACATGGACACCCCCCATCAGAGGGAAAATCTAATGGAATATCCCCTGATGTGCCTCATGAAACTGCACCATCCTGCCTCACACTCTGGAACAAGTAAGTGTCACAACATTTTCTTCATCCTCTTATATATCCCATTGTCCTAATTAGTAATTAGTGCGCTTTATTCCTATTTTATGTATTATATGAATTTAGTCAAACTAGACTCGTGAGCGCTATTTTTCAAATACTGATAAACATCTCTTTCATGCAGCTTCCACGCCCCCCTTCCCTCCTGTGATACTGCCACTTTTTACACTTCTTGCTTTTGTGCTCCACCTATGAACGAAGAGGCAAATACTTCCACTTCCCACTGTAGTTTCAGTTCCCCCGAGTTACAGAGGACCAAACCATTACCATTTCATTATACTAAGGCAACCTACAGTAAGAAGCTTAACGTGAGAGTTGCACGCAAAAGTCAGTCTTCTTGTTTATTATTCTGTGTACTGTCCATGGTGTATATATGTGAATTATATTCCACTGGTTGATGCATACCGGGTCGAAGTCAAAAGTGACAGGCCATAGCACTACCAATGAGTAATGTCTCCATCTGTAACCAATGTGAGTAGACGCAAAATGTAAGTCTACTTTTATTCTTCATATGTAAACCTAAAAGCATTTTAAGGATGTTTCTTTTCTAAAGGACTATAGTTTTTTGAGCTCGTAATTTCTCAACAGGTAGAAGCTCAACTTCAATACACTTTTGCAACTTTTTCAGGTTCAATATCGCGCTTACACGTTTCGCTCACCACCTAGTGAAAATACCTCGATTTATCTGAAGGTGTAATAGTATTAAGTATGAAAACACTCCAAATTGATCAATATTTTCATGAATCTATTTCACATGTCATAGCCGTACTAAATAACAGCAGGTTATTAAAACTCATTATACTTCTGTCGTTTTATTTCAGTTTAAAACAATCATCGAGTGACTGACAGGTGACAGCTGTAGGTAAAGCACGTGGCTAAATGACGACAATTATAGGAATAACTAACGCAACCAAAAAAACGTTATACTCCGCCACGTCAATTTTGCTTCGCTTCCTCCCAAAACAGATACGTCCAGATACTCTACCTTTCTGCAAATCTCATCTTTATCAGATCGTCACTTCCCCCAGAACACTCTCATCTCTTCTTCTCTTCATTTCCAGAACCTTCTTAATTCTCCCGACCATGTCCTCCGCGCCAAAATCCGACGATCAGTTTTTCCTAGAAGACTATGACGACGCGCTCCACGCCGCCGAAGACGGAGAAGCAGCGACGGCGGAGTGACTGATAACGACGACGATAACAACGATGCCACCGCTGAAGCCGATTCCGAGACTTTCGTTTCCAATCAATGGCCCCAGAGTTACAAGTCAGTAGTCGAAACTCACATCGCACACTCTCTGTTAATTACTCTTTGCAGATTTTAACTCTTTGAATCGTTTTGTTGTGTGACAGGGCGACGTTGGACTCGTATACTATCGCGGCGTCTCCGAGTTTTGGATTGATTAGGCGGTCGATGAGTTTTAAGCAATCGGAGTTGGACATTAATGTTTCGAATAGTGAGCTTGGCCAGGGTTTGCAGTCACCGCTGCTTTCTGAATTTGATAAGAAAGATGGTGTGGATAGAGGTAGTGGATTTCAGTCTTCGTGGTTTGAGAAAGGCTCATTCCGTGGTTCTCATACTGGTGAATTGCCTATTAGTCATGGATGTAGTTGACGCAGACTGTGTTTAATGGTAATTCATTGGCATTGGATGTTATGATATGATTTTGTTTGATGTATTGATGGTAAATGGAAATTTATGTTGTTGCTTTTGGTAGGTTTGAATGTGCTGGCGGGAGTGGGGCTTCTATCTACTCCTTATACGGTTAAGGAGTCAGGATGGGCAAGTATGATAGTGCTGCTACTTTTTGCGGTTATTTGTTGTTACACTGCTTCTCTCATGAGAGATTGCTTTGAAAGTAAGGAAGGTATATTAACTTATCCCGACATTGGAGAAGCTGCATTTGGGAAATATGGGCGTCTCTTTGTATCTGTAAGTTTTTTAAACAATGACACCCGGTGGTCTGTATTTTTTATACTAGTCGTAGCTATACTTGTAAACTGTGTGGTGCTTCTAACATAATTTTTGAATGACTTTCACGTAAAGGAAAAGAAATAGAGAGAAATTTGCAACTAGTATTTGAAATTATGTATGTTTTTTCTGACTCTTTACATTGGTTTTTTGCAGATTGTATTGTACACTGAGTTATATGTAAGTGAACAATCGTTTTGTATTAGACATGTCATTAACTTCCAGATTGGTGCTCCCTGAAAATCTTTTATGCTGTGCAGTCATATTGCGTGGAATTTGTAATACTAGAAGGGGATAATCTTACAAAGTTGTTTCCTGGCACATCGTTTGACACCCCATGGTTTCAGCTTGACTCCCTGCACTTCTTTGGAATTCTAACTGCTCTTATAGTGCTACCAACTGTTTATCTGAAAGATCTCCGGGTTATCTCTTACCTCTCAGGTATGGTACCCAAGTCTGGTTGCACTGTTAAATATTATTATTTGCATTATTAACCAACAATGCTTATTTCATTTTCAATTCTCTTTGACGATATCAGCTGGTGGAGTCCTGGCAACTTTAACGATATTTATATGCCTCCCTATTCTTGGATTAACCACTGGAATCGGGTTCCATCATACTGGTCAGCTTGTGAACTGGGGCGGAATTCCATTTTCCATCGGGGTTTATGGATTTTGTTATTCAGGTCATTCAGTGTTTCCAAACATTTACCAGTCCATGGCCGACAAAACTAAATTTACAAAAGCCCTCACGATAAGGTTCGCAATTTCATCAATCTTATGTTTATCCCATATGTTCATAGTTCTTACTTTGCTTATCCTCTGACTTGAATGTTTTACTTCACAGCTTTGTTTTGTGTGTTATACTTTACGGGGGTGTTGCGATCACGGGCTATCTCATATTCGGCGAACAAACCCTATCTCAGATTACTCTGAACATGCCGAAACATTCATTTGTAGCAAAAATTACTTTGTGGACAACAGTAAGTAAACCTCACTCAGGATTCAAAATAATGCAGTACTTGTACATTTTGTTATTAGGAACTGCATTATAACTTAACTTTGTTTTCATCAATGCAGGTCATTAACCCATTTACCAAATATCCTTTTGTACTATGTTAGCATATTATACTACTTTCTATAGGACCACGGAAAGTCTGTTCATTCTTAATTATTTTATTTCAGTTTACAGTTTCTACTTTTTCCTTTTTCACAATTTACAATCCCTACTTCACCTTGATGCTTAACTCTGAACAAATATGCGCTGTTGCTTAACCTTAACTCTGAACAAATATGCGCTGTTGCTTAACCCTCTGGCTCGAAGTATTGAGGAGCTGCTGCCAGCCAGATTTGCAGATAGTTTAATGTGTTTTGTCCTTCTGAGGACATTACTTGTAGCTTCAACAGTTTTTTGTGCCTTTCTAATCCCATTCTTTGGTAAGCTTTCACATTTTTGAGGTTACCAGTTATTGGGGTTACAAACCCAAGTACTTCTTCAGTTATATGAACTCTGAACAGAGATTCGTATTTTTTAACTCTGCAGGCCTTGTGATGGCTCTGATTGGTTCTCTCTTGAGTATTCTCGTGGTGAGTGTCTGACACTTGTACATTGTACTACTAAATTTCTTTTGCACTTGTCACATGCATGTAAAAAAGACGATTCCATTTCCATTTGTTGACAGTAATATTCTCATATAAAAGGAATTTCTACCCGTGATGCATCTCCTAGTGAGTTTGCAGTTAGCAAGATGGTTAGATTGCATTATTTTTTCACACCCGCCCTTCGGCACTCCTGGTTACTCAATTTTGACCATTACCAAGTCTATTTCTTAAACTGAAATTGGCATTTTCTTTTCATAACCATGAGCTCCTGAACTGATGCAGGCTGTGATTCTGCCGGCATTGTGCTTCCTGAAAATCGTGAAGAACAAAGCAACTCGCACACAGGTACACTGAAATTTTGTCATCCACTTAAATGTTTGATCTTCTGTATCTGACTGCCACTATGCTTTGCCACTAAATTCGATATTTCAGGTCATTTTAAGTATTACAATTACTGTGATTGGAACCTTCGCTGCGGTCTTGGGAACGTACTCATCACTCTTGGAAATTGCCAAGAGCTACTAGACTTTTCAATATTGAACACAAGCATTTTACAGACGGACCTTTACCAATCTCAAGTAACTACTTGACCTTCAAAATGCAATGCGGGACTCAGGAGGCTGTTTAGATTTTACTTGTAATGTGAGCCTTCATTTTTGAACATGAAAGGTAGTATGATTTATGATTATGAACAGATAAGAGTTCCATCTGTTACCAATCGTCACAATGTTTATGAAGACCATATCCTTCCATCTCATGCTGACGTCATGTGAATAAGTTATCTTACCTGCGTTTTGATAAATGTGTTTTAAGATGAAGAATGGAGTAAGAATATTAAAATATTTCAGTCAACACATAGTATGATCACTTCTTTCTGGCCAAAGCAGATTCTGAAGCTTACTACATAATCGACACCTTAGGTGAGAGGCTCTCTGGGGGCTGCAAGCAAGGATATATTCTAAAGTTCAACCAGGATACCAAAATCTTTCAAAACATGGAAGAAGATACTGATGAAGATGAACCTGAATCCGAGGCTAAAATCTTATATTATGGCTACCAGTGCTGCAAACATTCCCATCGTCTATATGGTACACTTTAAATTGAGACGAAACCAGCACTTGACTGATGCAGCAAATAGGTAAAAATGTGGTTGACAGGCCGCTTCATTGTATGATTTAGTAGCTGTACACAACAGGCAGTGAGGATAGTGTCTTACTTCTGCAATGTAAAGTGACCAGCACTAACTTATGATTAATGGTAATCTTATTCATTCTAGGTATATAAAGGTATGACTGCTTTAATACAATACATATGCACTTATTTCTGTAGTTGAACAGACGTAGTAAGATACCAATGTTGGATTTACTAGTTGCAAAATAATCGCAAACCTTTCATGTTGCAGAAGATGGCCAATACCCATATATTTTTAAGTAAATCAAAATTAGTTCCTCTGTTTTTCTGATGGATTACTAACTATAAAAGATGTAACCAATAAAGACTCATCTGTGCTCAGCTAGATATCCAGCTTCTCAATATTGATGTTGCTTGCGGCATTTTGTATCAGTCTTTTCCGATCATCCACCTACAATGACACAAAAAATGCTGAACAAATAGTTTTGTTGAAATGCATGAAAATTGGCACGTGGATGACTGGATTACCCGAACACCCATGAGGGATGAGAATACAATGTTTGCCTCAACTGCATCCTCCACCACCAATTGCTTCAACAACCTTCGTTCAGGATCCATGGTTGTTTCCCATAATTGTAGCGGCATCATCTCTCCCAAACCTTTACATTATACACGAATGAATAGTTTTATAGATCCAAACCTGAGTCAATAGTACTCTACAACTGTTTTTTCTGAAATTCAATGTTGCAGCATGTCTTAGCTGTCTACAACTGCCATACACTCTTTTTCTTATTTCTTATTACCTTTAAATCTTTGAATGTTATATGACGCATTAGAGGGAAAAGACTTCTGAAGTTGCCTGAGTTCATGTTCATCGTAACAATAGTGTGCTTGCTTTCCCCTCTCAACCTGGTATTCAAGAGAAAGAATAGAGTGATAAATACATAATGTTTAAAAGGAGTTTCTTTATTAATGTTTCCCAAAATGCGCGTTTGGAAATATCAATGCATACCTTGTACAAAGGTGGAACACCCACATAAATGTGACCTTCATCAAATAAGGCTCTCTGTGTAATAAAATAAAAACTTACAGCTATATAAAGTATTAAAAGAATATAACATATTGGAAGGCTAAGGTTACCATACATTACCTGATATCTATAGAAAAATGTCAGCAGCAGAGTTCGAATGTGGGCGCCATCTACGTCTGCATCTGTTAAGATGATTATCTTGTGATAGCGAAGACCATCTTTTTTAAAATCTTCACCCTGAATAATAGAAGGTTAGTCCCCCATGAGAATAATGTCTGCAGATTTAGAGGAGCATATCAAACCTTTACGCCAAGCCCAAGAGCAAGAATAAGGTTTTGTATCTCCTGATTCTTATACATTGCTGCTTCATCCCTTCTCTCAATGTTTAAAATTTTACCCCTTAGGGGAAGAATGGCCTGCACATTAAGATTATTTGTAAACCGGAAACTCAACCATGTAATCTAAGACTCCATAAGGCTTAACTTCCGTCTTATAGTTCAGATATGTAGGCATTCAAAAACATAAGTATGAACTTCTTAAAAACAAACTGATTGTTATGATACGGCATCATTCTGTTAATGTATGTCAATCAATCACCTTTTGAGCAGAGTAACGGTTGCTGAATTTTTGATTGCTACCCGTTTGTGAAAAAATAATTACGAGTGTTATGACAGATCGTATCACCTATTTCACTACGAGACAACAAGCTCACCTGAAACCGCCTATCACGCCCTTGTTTTGCACTTCCTCCAGCAGAGTCCCCTTCAACTATGAAAATTTCTGCAGAATTGACCATTTATTAAATGAGATTTACTCAAACATGGAAAGGAAACAAAAATGATGGACCGAAGCAGCAAGATTGCAGAAATTTCACTAACCAGCTTCTTCTGGATTCGTAGCTGAACAGTCAGCAAGCTTTCCTGGAAGAGCAGATGATCTCAACACACTCTTTTGTCTCACCAACTCCCTCGCCCTCTTTGCCGCTAGAGCAGCCTAGTCAAGGAAGAGATGTACATCAATGGTTTGATGAAAGAGGTGTCAGATAGAGTATATTTAGATTGTATACATAGCAACTGACTGGCCACACAATAATCATTGTATAATTACACATTAAATGGTTTACGTGGTTACAGGGGCATTTGTACATAATAATAAGTTACCTTCAACGCATTTAAAGATTTTGAGAGGATAGAGTCCAAAACATCTGGATGCAACTCCAAGTATTCAGTTAGATACTCTTGAACGCATTGGTCAACTACCTTTCGTACTTCCGGATTTCCTAACCTTGTCTTTAAAAAGTTGGTAAGTCTTAAAATTGAAGGATTTTCAAAAAAACGTATAGTGCAGAAGGTTCAAGGTTAAAAGGAAATGAATAGCAAACATTATAATGTAACATAAAAATAAATACCTTTGTCTGTCCTTCAAATTCCGGATTTGGAACTTTCACGGATATAATACATGTTAGTCCCTCCCTTACATGTTCACCACTCAAACTAATATCTTTTTCCTGCATTGACAAACAAAAAGAGAGTTGTCAAGAACTGTGAGCAGTCAATAGAAAGCATTATGAAAGAGGACAGCCACCAGCTAGAGTACCTTGATAAGTTTTGATCTCTTCCCAAGATTATTGAGGGTTCTTGTAATTGAAGCTTTCACGCCTTCGATGTGAGTTCCTCCATCAACAGTACGAATGCTATTAGCATACCCCAGCATAGTGTCTGAATATGCATCGGCACACCTAATAAACACATCAAAATAAGAAGATGCATGATTTTGCATTTGTTAACATGAATTAATTGAGTGTCTGCAGGTGCAATCTCTCTAAAATAAGAATAGTCTTCAATCATTAACAAACGACTGTAGAATATTTACACAGTTTAAAATTATTGAAATTCTGCTCCAACCATGATGTTCAAATAACTATTGAGGCTGTAGAATATTATGAAATGTAAATAATCAATATTCTATAAGAGATGTACCATTGAAGAGCAATATCAAGTGTTATTCCATCTGCCACTTTTCGAAATCCCACAACATCATGCAGCGGTGTCTGAAAGAATGAGATGTTATAAATCCCTTTTCGTCACTAATGTGCAAGAAACGCTGCAACGAAAACTCCTTTCCTTACCTTGCCAGAGTTCAGCCATTTGACATACTCAACCAACCCCCCAGCATAGAAATATTCAGTAGATGAGGTATTTTCTGGGATATTACCCTCTTTACGCAGAATGATACGAAGCTGTGAATGAAAAACATGAATCCGTAACAAGCTTTAGTGTGCAAAATAGGCAGTGCATTGTAATGTAAACAGATTGATGGAAGTGGCTAATCATAAAACAAATATACCAGCAGAGACCTGGTTAGTTACTAGTTATGACATCACTGTTAATGGATTTAGACTAGGTTAATTATATTATACCATAATATCATAAACAACCTACGATGTGATGTTTAATGTCCATAGTGACCGGTGAAATTGACCAAAACATAATTAGAAATTGATAAAACTCTAAGGAAAAGAGAGAGGGAGAAAAAATAATTCAACACTATCAGCTATGTGCCTACTTTAAACCTACAGGCTATGAAAGGACAAAAAGTTTAAGTGAGTCTAAAAGATCTCTAATAAAACCTACCTCAGGATTCAGGAAAGCAAGCTCCCTGATGCGTCCAGCTATTGTGTTGTGGTCAAACTCGATTTCGGTAGTAAATACTATCACAATATGATACTGAATTAGAAAGTTTAGCTAGAAATTATATAAACGTGCCCTGACATGCAGGCATGTAACCATGTTAAGATCAGGCTCATGAGAGAGAAAGGCCCAAAATGTGGGGAAAAGGAAACTAACTCTCTTTGTCAGGCCAAAATCTGATTTTTGTCCCGCGGTATTCATTATTAGGGAGGTTACGACTTGTTAGAGTTGTAATAGGCTTTCCCCGTGAATAGCGTTGCTGATACTCAACCCCATCACGCCATACGGTAACTTCCAATACCTACCAAATACATATTGAGACTTCAGAAATAGTGAAAGAGATATTGTAGCGACAATAAATGAATATAATGCGTACCTCAGACAACGCATTAACAACCGATAACCCCACGCCATGAAGTCCTCCTGAGACATTATAGCCACTACTTTCTCCTCCAAATTTCCCTCCTGCATGTAAAACCTACATGATATGAATAATTTGCAAGGTTAGTATAAGAAGCAACTAATGTCAAATCACATCCAAGATATGTTTCAAATGTACAGTTCACTGTCACTCCAGCAATCATCTTGTCATTTTTATTATCAGTTACTCTTGTTTCTTAATTAGATGGAGTGTGTGTCAATATTTTAACTTCTTGGTTTCTGAAGCAAAGATTCAGTTCAGTGCCAAACAAAAGATATTCACTAGTGTTGTTTCCAAGAGGAAGAGGATTGAAAACGGTAATGATGATGACACTGGAGTTGGAATATGAATTGAGAATACATGACAGTACCGTCAAGACTGTCTCCAAGGCAGATTTTTTTGTGACAGGGTGAAGATCAATAGGAATCTGCAAATTCAAAAACTAACAGCTGATAACGGGGGACACCAAAAAATGAATACAGAAAGTTTTGTGACCAGGTCTGGCAAGTGGTTACCCCTCGCCCATTGTCAGTTACACAGACAGATCCATCGGCAAGTAAAACAACTTCAATCTTATCAGCAAATCCAGCTTGAGCCTCATCAACAGCATTGTCTAAAATCTCATAAACCTGCACATTGCGGACAGCAACTATCATTATCTGGAACCAATATAAACAAAAGAATAAAGAACAAACTGACACGTAAAAACAAGAAATAACGTACCAAATGATGCAATCCACGAGGTCCCGTACTACCAATATACATTCCTGGTCTCTTCCTGACCGGGTCCAACCCTTGCAATACCTTAAAACACAGAACATGCTAATTTAGGATTCATGATCTATTTTCAGCAGCATGATAAATTTCCTTAGTTCAAACAGCATGCCTTTCTTTTTCCTACAATTATTAGCTATCAAAATATTGACAGCTGCAAAACATGACTACATTATAATTTATAAAACAACCACTAACCTGTATCTGGTCAGACTTGTAAGTTTTTGAAGCTGAACTCTCCTGAAAAGCTTCTGTCGATATACTAGAAGCAATAAAAGCTCTCCTGGGCACAGCATTGTACCATTCCCTACTTGGAACCCTCCGTAGTCGAAAATTAACCCTTCCAAAAACAAATAGATACTCAGGATAGCACTAATAAACAATCCAAGAATCAATACAACCAAACCAGCAAGCACAAACAGAACCACCTACACACCAAACCAGTAAACCCCCATCCTACACCTAAAAACTTCACTCTCACTCTCCATAAAGCTCCAATTTTTTCAACCTCTCTTACACTCATTAACTCAAATACACCACAAAATCCACAAATCACAAAAAATGGACATTAAAGAAGAAAAATAAACCTGGGTCTATTTAATAACGAGGAACAGCGAGTGAGAGGAACCGAATGGCAGTGAAGTGAGTTAGATATGAAGAAACGAGAAGCCATAACGATACGAGCAAATGAATGATTAGGATTCAGCAGCGCCATTCACACATCGATGTTACGCCACAACAACCTTAAAGATGAAAACTTTGATTAAGAATTTACTAGAGAAAGTGATAAAATCTTAAGCTTTAGGGTTCTTCTTACCGCTAAAACCCTACCCTCAATTTCAATCCTCGAAGCGGTCAATGACGCATTTCGGTGCTTCCCCTCCGTAACATGTAATTGCCAGATTTTATAATAATTGGCGACGGAATAATATCGTTGCTAAGATTCGGTAACTTATCTGGCGGTACGAATTTTATACAAATTGCTACATCCAGAAACATTGGGTACCACAGTTTTTGATCCACACCATTACCAGTAATTTCAGTTGCATTTTGCGCACGCCTATGTTTACTAGTGGTCGCTGACGTTCGTGAAAATTGACGCAGCAACTCGGGACGGGAGAATTGGCTTCTGGGTCGGAACTCATTTGTTCATGTATTCCTATTTTTTTGTTTGTTGGTTGCAATAGTTATTGACTTGATTCTGGTAGTGAGTAGTGTGGAATGCATGTTAGATGTTTGATGAAATGAGGTAAAGGTAGGAGCTTGGAGGGGATTTATCTGGTTAATGTAGAGGCATGTTAGTGATTGAATATCTGAATTTGTTCAATTTTCGGTATTGGTTGTTGCTTTTAGAAGAAAGCTGTGCTGATGAATTGGATTGTCATGTTTGTTTTGACAGTGGAAATATTTGGATGGATTGCCGCATTCTGCAGGCTTCAAGGTAAAAGCGTGATAGCATAAATTTTGATGCTTGTGCTCTTTCTCTAGCTCAGTCGCATCGTGGGTTGATAGTGCCTTTTCTTACATCTTATCAGCCAAAGTAACTTTTTCAGATTGTTTTTGTAGATGAATTTATCAATATTACCTATAGTTGCTACCTAATGGCTATAGTGTGCAAATGAAAATACTCAGGTGTTCGTGGGGAACAGGAATGATGAATCTCGATTGGGAATGGAAGAATCAAAATGACAGGGTATCGTGGCCACTGAGCAAGGGAGCCTTCTTTGTGCATTCAATTGGAATTCAACGAAATCACAGCCACAGAGAGGCGAAATCTTTGAAAACTTATTGTATTCATCTTGTAAAGGATGGGTTTTCATCTTTTCAATCTGATGATTACTCCAATGATGATCAAAATGCCAGTGAATCATTGGAAGTTCCTCTTAGTCAATCATTCAGCAGAGATCAGGTAATATTTATTATGCTGTCCAATCTCAATGGCTTATAGAAACTGCAATCAGCTTTACAATTTATATAACTACTGAAGCTCGATCCAGCTTGTTTCCACCAAGCTATTTTCATTTCATCTCCTTACAGTTAGGTCATAGTCATACCATCAATGTCTTAGTTTTTACATAACTTTTATCATTGAATTCTTAGAAAATTGCTATATAATATTGATGGATGTCTCCGATTCATTGATACTATGGTTCTTACTATGCACTTACTTGATTTATAGCAAAATAATTGATCCGTGGTACTGGATAGTTCTGACATGCTAATTCTTGCTTACTTGATTTATGAGCAAAATAATTGATCCTTGTTACTGGATAGTTCTGACATGCTAATTCTTGCTTACTTAATTTATGAGCAAAATAATTGATCCGTGGTACTGGATATTGGATAGTTCTGACATGCTAATTCTTGCTTAGTTAAAATCACTACTTGCGGATTCTGGTAGGGCGAAGCTTGCCAAGAAACTGAGTGAAGCCAATCAACAAAATCGGTTCCTCAAACGACAGGTTAGCGTTTTGTCTTTTTTATTCGCATTTTTGTCCTTCTATGTTACTCATCTTTATCTTAGAAAACGGAATGTATGAAACTCATCTTTACTTTACTGCTATGTCTGCTCATTAGTCTTCGACAAAATATTTCATTGTAGATTGCTTATAATCATGCAGCTTCATGAGAAGGAAGATGCATTAGCTAAGTTCAAGACTGAACTTGCCATTGTGGAGCTTGAGATGCAGGTGCTATACCCACTTAGTACTTCGTCTTCCATGCCACAGTCTTCAATTCTCTCAATTTAATTTCTATCTCCTCAGCAGTTTCGTAAATGAAGTTGGATTAGAAGTTAATTGCAGAAACTGAATCAATACTTTGTCTAGCTTTTCACCATGGATAGTTCATGTGATGCCAAATTATTAGGTCACGAGATTTTATTGTTCGTCTTTTTTCTGATTGCACAGGAATTGGTCACTCTGGCTGAGGAGATAGCCAGATCTGGCATTCCAGAGCAAAGAGGTTCAAGGAAGATCAAGGGAAATACATCCAATCCCATCTTCTTTCTCGGCTCAAAGGTGTGCATACTGCATTCTCTATAGTAGCTTCATCTCTTTTTGTTTAGAAATCGCGGATTGTTGATTTTTTCTTTATTATTTTTAGTTGTTTCTGAGAGGATAAAAGAGCAAATCACAGGTGTCGGGGCTGCTCAGTCAAAGGAGGTAACCTTGTTCTGGCATGGTATGGCTGAGGTATGCATTACAAAACTTCAAGTTCTTTTAGTACAGTTTCATATCTCCATTTGTTTTGCCATACACAAATTTAAAATTCAGTTTTTAATAAATATGTATTTAATTTATATGGTTTGGATGTAGAGTGTTCAAGTTATGGGAACCTTCGACGGCTGGAGTCAAGGAGAGGACTTGTCTCCAGAATACACAGGCTCTTTTACCAAATTCTCTACAACTTTTTCTTCTCAGGCCAGGAAGGTATTGAGATTTTGTTATCAATGCCACTCCCACATTAACATGTTCTTCATGGTTAGTCATCTATTTGTTTGCATGTATATCCACAGGTACGAAATAAAGTTCCTAATCGATGGAGAATGGCAATTGTCCCCCGAGATGCCAACAGTAGGCGAGGGACTCTTGAAAAATAATTTACTAATTGTTGACTAGCTACTTACATTCTGACAAACAAACCGGCAGCACGCCTGAAACTCATTTTCACTGATAGCCAGATGGATACGAAGTACTAACCCGAGCCACGCACCGGGAAGTACAACCAGAAGCCTTCGCATTGTTATCAAAAGTTGAAGTACCCGGAACAGCTCAAATTGAACTCATTGCTCAATGTGATTTATAAGAGATTTTATTTCATATTATTATTATAATTAAAGCTTTTTAATCCCATTATCTAAAAAATAATAAATAATTATTATCGAAATCCTTATCACAATCAGCCACTCTTTCTGATTGATAAAGTTAGCGAAGGGACACGTCAGCATCGGCATCGGAGATGACGAGTTCTTCAGCCGACGATTTCTCGGTTCTCGTCCTCGCTTCCGATCTCGGAATCGACCACCGTCCTTTCCTGAGTCCATCGGAGCGTCAACAACATGAAGATGACGGAGACGAAGAGTGGCATGACTGTACTTACCAACCTTCCGACCAAGATTACTCCGATCTCGAAGTTCTCCAGTTCTTCCGCGTGGAGCGTGGATTGGATAAGTCTGGTAATCGGATTGTACGAATTGTCGGGAAGTACTTTCCAGGTGAATCAATTATCTCAATCGTTTTCGTTTCTTTAATTTTGAGATTTTAGGTTAGGGTTAACTTTTGTTTAATTGAATTTGAATGAGGTCATGTTGATCTTAAAGCTTCATGTTTGATTTGATTCACAATAACTGGTCTTGTGTAGCTCCTGTTGTAAGTGCGGATAGACTGAAGAATTACGTTTTCCAAAAGCTGACCAACGAGTTGCGAGAAGGTGCATTCTGCATTGTGTACTTCCACAGCTCTGTGCAAAAGGATGACAATTGCCCTGGCATAACTATATTGAGGTGGCTTTATGAAGAACTTCCGACTGATTTCAAAGACAGGTTGCAGAATATTTATTTCGTGCATCCAGGTCTTCGTTCGAGGGTTTTGTTTGCTACTCTTGGCCGATTCTTCCTTACTGGAGGGTATGTTTTATGCGGCATATGTTTTGATTTATTTATAAAGTGTTCTTATTGGTTCAAATAGTGGCTTTCTGAAACATGCTTATGTGGATTCATGAGAGGTTTAGCTGTCATAAAATATTTAGAAAACCAAAGGAAACTTAACTTGTTAAGACAAGGGGATACTGATTGCTGAGAGGTCTTGTTACAGTTGCTGACATTTGCCCATTCCCGTGAATAGATACAAGTTTTATTGGTTGTTGTCTTAATTATTTACTGTTGTGAAACTTGAAATGGGTTATGTTCAACACTGGATATGATTCTTTCCTCAGGTTGTATTGGAAGATCAAGTACATAAGCCGTCTACAATACCTTTGGGAAGATATAAACAAAGGAGACATTGATATTCCAGAGTTTGTCAAAAAGCACGATGATGTTCTTGAGCACAGACCCCTTACTGACTATGGGATCGAACCAGACCCTCACCGATTGGTCGAGCTAAGCTCACCGTCGATCTCCTTAGGAAGGGTCGATGATCGATGGTCTTCACGGGAATTCCTTTCCTAAATAGATGAAATGCCTGTATCCCTGTACTATATCTAAGATACCTGGAATTGTAGTGAACCAAAGGTACATTTGTGCACATCACGAACCAGCAAGAGCATGTACATGCATATTGCTTACCACTTGCTTAGACGGAATTGTTTCCAAGTCTTATGGATCCAGTTGTTTTCTTCTACTTCACCAATTCACATATAAATGAATTGCATTATAAGCAATAACATTTTGGTTAATTGTACACCACATATTAAAGAGTCTTAGTACTTCGGTAAAACTTTAAAGAATCTGATATATTCTTTTCTTAAATCTTAATTTTCCCAAATGTACTCAATCGATCAATTATGAACTGTTTAAATCTGAGATTGGTGTTCTATAAACAAAAAAACAGTTGACACTGATCCACAGATCCACAGATCCATGTCTGAGTCTCTCTGAGTTACTAAAATATATACAGTTACAGATCCAAGAAAAAACAAATGTTACATTTATGTAATGACCTGTCTGCTCTCTGACTTTCCTATTTTAACTCAATACAGTAAATGTGAAGAACCAAACCTGGAAGAGACTGGCAGTTGAGAAGCAGTCCATTTTCTGTCCGAAGCATATACTGGGAACATTCAATCCAAACCGCGAAGGGCGAGACGAAAGTATTGCTGTATGATTTGCTTCGACTTTTTTTGTTTGTGCCCCCATGCGAGTTATAAATATGTCAAGAAACTTATTGCAGGACATTAGAAATTCAGAATCCTAATGTATATGATCAAGTCATATTGAACAATATATATGCTGCAGTTTTCCTACACCAATTATTTTATCCGCAATCAAACCGTGCGGTATAGAAGGTACTTTCCGATACAACGGCACGGTAAGACATTCATATTGTTGTTCCTCTGCTTTGAAAAGTTGGAAATATATTTGAAGATGAATGAGCTTGTTGTTCCTTAAGCCCTATAAAATCTGAATATAAATATTTTAGCCTGTGAATAGCCTATAAAGACGAGAAAGACTACTTTACCGACCGGTATATCCGTTGCTAATAAATAAAGAAATACATATTCCAAATTCAACTGCATTGGCACATGCGTCCGCTGCCGCCAATTGCAACCTCTCGTACTACAGCGCCGATGAAGAATGAGGATTGGTGGAAGACGTGAGGCCACTTTTCTCAACTCGCTGGAGGTGATAAATATCTGAATTTACAGATGAAGTTAGGGTTTTGAAATTCATGAATTTTAGTTGGATATTATTTCAGATTTGCTTTCAGAAAAATTGAAATTATTGAAGAAATTTGGTGTTTGAATTTAATGGAGCTAGCTGTGAACTACTTTGACGCTTGATGTATAATTTTTATACTGAATTGAATGCATCTGAATTCGATTCTTGAGAAATAAATGTTGTTTCTTCAGTGGGGTTCATTCGATTATTTATTCATAGCTGTATAAACAATCTGTTGTTCACTTAAATATGGTTGAATGTGGTAGCTAGCTAGCTAGCTGTTGAGCTCGATTCATCATCTATATTTACTTACTAGTTTGTTTTGTATATGTTTCATGTGATTATTAGTGTCCTGTGTTTGAAAGTATGGTACTTGTGTTGAACCTGAGGCACCCAGATATAGATACCCTGCCCTTGTTATTGGAATGTCATTAACCCTCATTCTGAATACATCTGATAGTTGGCATAGTTTTTTAAATTAGATGTTAACCATTTTCCTAAACAGCCGTACCTTATACCGTTTGGAAGGAATTTAGCTGCTTATTAGTTTTTGTTTAGTATTATGCAGTTTGGAAGAACGAAATATGAAATGCCGTTCCAATCTCCTGAAACAAGTGTAAATGACTGCTAATGTCGTTCTCGATCACAGTGCCACTTTCAGCAGAAATCTTGTTATGATATATTCCTACAAGAGAACTTAATCAGTATTGTATTTCGAAGAAAAGGTTAAAAAAACTGTTTATAGAATCATGGACTGGAGCTTCTCAACAATAGATTAAGTCTGCAGTTGTACCTTTATCCAAGGGTCAGCCATGTCTTTGAAGAACCACCGCTGTGAACCCAAAGACCAGTAGTTGCAAGGTAAGTTAATCAAAGCTCTTAGTGTTTATTAATTTTTTTTTTGATAGTAGTGTTTATTAAAATTTGATTGTCTATATTTGTATTCAAGAGAAAAAGGCAGGCTGTCATAGGCTAACAAGCTACTGCTATATATATGCATTAGAACTACATGCATATTGTATACGTTCAAGCTTTATATAGAAACTGCTTTGTGGTGTCTACTGTCCAAAATGGAAAATGGACAAGGAATGGCACCAGAAGTAAGGCCGCTCATCATTTGCGTACAGGATGACAATGGTGGATACTCAACTCTGACATTTTCCCTTGTTGTCAGTACTATCGTAGTGCAATGCAGTGCCTTGTCCAATGTTGTGCTGTGAGTTTTCTGATCTGACCCTTTCTAATCAATATACTGTTACTTATTTTTCAATTAAAGCTATAATTGCTTTGAGATATGTAATCAAGTACGAAATGTTTAAAATACATGAATATCTCGGAGTTCCATACAGAGGTTACACGAGTCTTGGACTCTTTGGATTTGGTAATGTTGTCAGTAAATAAGGACTTAAGTTCTGTTTGGGAATACTTTGATAATTTGATATTCAAGAAAACAAATGAGATTGTTACCGTAGTTTTATAATTAACAACTCACAGATTATCCTAATATCACTATTCATACCTGTGTTATATGAAACTCAAAAGCATCAGGCTCCATGTGTGACCCAGAGTGAAGAATGTCTTATGTGATTCAGTTATATATACCATTTGATCAAGTACCCAATCCTAAAAAATGTAGATGGCATTTACATCTCCAGCGGAGTCTGGTATCAGGGAAGATCTTGGCCTCTCGACATCTCAAGTAAGATAGTCAATGACTCCAAGAAATAGAACAAAGAATGTGAACTCTGATCCATCTTTCATGTTTTGGTGCAGTATGCTATATTTGGTTCCATATTTACTGCCGGGGGTTTATTAAGTTCCTTAATTTGTGGGAAAACAGCAGATCATATTGGCAGAAAAAAGGTATGCATAACTTGTAAGACAATTTAAGCCTTCCGCAACTTCATTTGATATTTCAGTATTTCACCTATCACTGAACCTGCTACATGTAGGCACTGTGGCTATCGCAAGTTTTCATTACTCTTGGTTGGCTTGGAATTATTCTAGCCAAGGTAAATGTTATGCGTCCTCAATATCACCAGTCTTTATGGCATGTTTGCTACTTGTGATCAGAACATCTTAACTGATCTGGAAACAATGCTGGCCTTAATCAGTTACCACATTGTAATGTACACTTGTGTTTGCTATGCAGAACACTAATGAATTGGTCCTTCCTATATAGTTTTGACAAAACATTTCTCACAATTTATGTGTTTATTAACCGACCCTTCTCTACATTTGCAAAATAGAACGAACTGTGCCTTTACATTGGGAGATTCTCTACCGGAGTTGGAGCTGGATTCACATTTTATGCGGTAATTATTGGATGATGTCAAGGATTAGTTTAACCAGCATTTTTAGCTAGTAGGCTAGTGCATCATGCTTGACATTGACTCTGTTTAAATAACCAACAGGTCCCCATTTACATGGCAGAAATAGCTCCAAGAAATGTACGTGGTGCACTGACAGCGACTTCAGAGGTGGATCCAACTTTCTTTTAGTCAATTGACAAACATGTGATAAAATCCTTAATGCATGATATGCCTCACATTGTGTTCCCTTATATTTTAATGCCACTACTGAAGATGTGATGTGTCTCTGACAGCTGACATCATACATTGGCTTTGCACTTATGTACATTACTGGAAATATCGTCAGTTGGCGCATTTTGGCTATCATTGGTGAATATAGCTTGCCTGTGTAACTTTACATTGAAAATGGTTTACAAGTTTTGGCATACGGTTAATTTTATCGTCTCCAACAGGAAGTGTTCCAGGCATTATACAAGTGATAGGGCTATTCCGCATCCCAGAATCTCCCAGATGGCTGGTCAGTCTGATGTTATATGTTTTACATTTTGTGCCACTATAGAGTCATCTAAATTCTAAATTAACTATCCACCCTTAGATAGGTATAAGTTGCTGAGAGGCTTTTTTAGTAGAGAGTTTCATGGGTTTGAATATGCAGGCTAAGGTCGGTCGCTATAGAGAACTCGAAGTTACTTTGCAGCTCTACGGGGAAGAGATGTTGACATATATGCTGAAGCTGAAACTATCAAAGTAAGACAGTTTCACACACTCTCAGCGGCTTTATGCCTCGAGTAGCAGATCAGTTAAGTTAATTTTGAGCAATTTTTATTTAACAACTTGGCAGGACTACACAAGGACATGCGGTACATTTGAGGAGCAATCGAAAACTAAAGTAACAGATCTGTTTCAGCGTAAATATGGTCCGGCACTAATGGTATGTCCAATTGCTGGTATCTCTCCACCAAGCTAGTACACTTAAGGTATCTCATTATAACTAACCTGAAATTTAAAATTTTCTAAAAATGGTATAGGTTGGTATTGGCCTCATGATTGTGCAGCAATTAGGAGGAGCAAGTGCCATTGCATCTTATGTTAGCAATGTCTTTGAAATTGCAGGTACAGTTGCAGGGTATAAATTGTGATACGGTAGCCATGAAAAAGCACTTTCTTTTCGATTTAAAAGTTGATCAAAGACTTGTATTTTTTATTTTAGACTTCTCCACCAGTATTGGTGGTACCGGAGTGGCTTTAATCCAGGTTCTCTGCTTTCATAACTTTCAATATATTCTTTGCGTTATGGTATGCTGTATTCTAATAATTCTGTATGGAATTTATTTTTCAGATTCCCTTTACTATCTTGGGTTTATCTCTGATGGATGTTTGGGGAAGACGACCACTTCTAATGGTGTGTATTGCTTAAAGTACTTTTTCTTTGACATGGTATCGTTTCGTCACTTTATAGCAGTTAGTACTTAGTGCCATTAGCCTGATTAAGACGCCTAAGCTAAGGAAACTACTGTGTTGTACTGTAGTTTTTGTTTCAAATCCTATTATAATTTCCCTTTTTAAGTAAAAACATTTTGCAGGTCTCATTAAGCGGAATGTCTTTAGGTTGCTTCATAGTCGCAGTATCATTCCTTTTGCAGGTATGACTCAGCCTCGTCGAATTTAGATAGTATGCGTGAAATAATTACACTGATACTTTCTATTGGGCAGGAGTTTAATTTGGCCTCTGATATTACACCAGTTTGTGTTTTCATCAGCCTAATGGTAAACTTTTGCTATTTAATTTGAGAGTTTATTGGCTCCATTTACTGTGTTTCAACTACAGACCAAAACAACATAGTTCCAGTAGTTCAATACCATTATCTTGTGTGAACTCTAGCCAAAGACCCTTTTATTTCTGATTTTCAGCTGTACATTGCCTGTATCGCATTTGGGACTACGTTTATCCCACTGGTTATTATGGCAGAGGTATGGCTTTTTACATGACTAGTTTCCATTTTTTTTCAATGATGGAAAAAAACTGATCTTATTTCGATGTGCAGATCTTCCCAGTAAACATGAAGGGTCTAGCAGGAAGCCTGGCTTTAGTTTCCGGTTCACTGTGTTCACTATTTACAAATTACACTTTCCTTTTTGCACTTGAATGGAGCCCTGCAGGTATTCCTTATTTGCCAAGGCGTTGATAGCTCCAAAATGTTGATAAATCTTATAGAAATCTCCACACATGAACACACACTGTTTATGCCAGATGATCATTGATGTCAAACCTTTTCATTTTCAATACTTTCAGGTTCATTTTTCATCTTCTCCGCCGTCTGTGGAGGTGGTTTGCTGTTTGCAATGAAATTCGTGCCCGAGACAAAAGGCAGAACACTGGAAGACATTCAAAAGTCTATGGTCAATTTTCCGTGACATGTGTGAAGGGTATTTGTAGTACTTAGTACAGCACGAGGCCTCTGAAGTGCAATCTTCGTTAGCCATCGGTTGTCTAGTGCCTAGAGTGTCAAGCTTAAATTGAATAAGTGTAAGAAATTTATGGAATTTGGAATGGAGAAATACTGTTATCTTGCAATTTAGTGACGGTTGGGTTTGCAAAAAAATCCGTACAATTGAACTTAAACTGTTATGTAATTCGATTTCTTACATTTTTGTTGAAATAAGGGTTGTTTTTGTTTGGATTACAGTTTCTGTAAGTACAGTTTGATAGAATAATGCAATCTGAAAGAACAATGTTATGAGAGTTTTCCCTAATTGATAGAGTTATTTTGAGGATAACACTGCATTCATCACAGAATGGGACTGCATATGAAACCCAAAAATCGGCATTCAGTCTGCAGTTTTATCTGTATCCTGAGTATAGCCATTATTACCTTAAAGAAGCTCTATCGTCGGTCGAAAGACCGGTAGATGCTCTGTTCGAGCTTTTTACATCAAAAAAAGAAAGACCGGTAGATGCAAGGTAGATAATTTATGCATTTTATTCTGTGTTTCTAAATGTTAAAAACATATGTTGTAGGCTATCACTGTCAGAGCTTAGCAGGGCAAGTTACATACTATATGTATGGATGACATACAGAGTGTATCCCTTAAAGTTTAAGATAGAAGCTGATAGCTTGTGTTCATTGTCTACAATGGAAAATTGTGGAGTAACATCAGAAGCAGAGTCGCTCATCGTTAGTATACAGGATGACAATGGCGGGTACTCAGCTCTGACATTTTCCCTTGCTGTCAGCACTATTGTAGCGCAATGCAGCGCCTTGGCCAATGGTTGTGCTGTGAGTTTTCAATAACTAGTTGATATACTGTTACTGATTTTGTCAACTAGTCACTGTTCCTTCGAATATCACCATCCTACATATGTTTTGCATCTTGATCTTTGTGAAAACAGTATGAGGAATGTGTCATGTGCTTCAATGTAACTGATGCAGGTGGGCTACACATCTCCTGCAGAATCTGGCATCACAAAGGATCTACGCCTATCTTCATCTCAAGTAAGCTAAGCACACACACTTCGAGTAATAAAACTATAATCTAAACTCTGAACCTAATAAATATCTGCAGTATGCAATATTTGGTTCGATATTCACTGCTGGAGGGTTAATAAGTTCTTTAGTAAGCGGGAAAACAGCAGATCACATAGGCCGGAAAAAGGTACGTGTAACAGCCATTGATTTGCAAAGTTTTCTGTAAATAAATTTGATCATTATTCGTCGCTGAACCTGCTAATCTGCTATTTGCAGACTCTGTGGCTGTCACAAGTTTTCTTTACTCTCGGTTGGCTTGGGATTTTTATAGCCAAGGTAAATGTCACGCTGTTCAAGTTTCTGCAGGTCTTTTCTGCACATATAGGTAACTAATCCTTATTTTCTTTTGCAAAACAGAATGCAACATGCCTTTACATAGGGAGATTCTCGACAGGATTTGGAGCTGGATTCACAAGTTATGCGGTAATTGTTGGATTGAGCTATGGATCTGTTTGATCAGCATTTTTAGCTAGTTGGATAATTCATCTTGCTTGATTTACATTTACAAACAACAGATTCCCATTTACATGTCTGAAATAGCTCCAAGAAATATACGGGGTGCAATGACAGCTGCTTCCGAGGTAAACCAGATTTTCTACTAGTATATTATCAACAAACATGTGATAAATGAAAGATATGCACAACATTCTATTTCTTCATTTTGATACTAAGATTGAAGTCATGATGTGTCCTTGACAGCTGACAGCATATATAGGGTTTGCACTTACTTACATTACTGGAAATATTGTCAGCTGGCGCATTTTGGCTATCATAGGTGATTGATTATATTTTGCTTGTATAACATCTTTGAAAATGTTTACAAGTCTTGACGTGCGGGTTTTCTGATTATCGCAATCAGGAAGTGTTCCGGGCATTGTACAGGTGATTGGGTTATTCTGCATACCAGAATCTCCCAGATGGCTGGTCAGTGTGACTTCATATGTTTACATTTCATGTCAATTGAATCATAATTTGATATTCCATCCTTAAATGGTAAAATGTTTCTGACTTTTGTGTCTGAATTTGCAGGCAAAGGTTGGTCGTTATGGAGAACTCGAAGTAGCTTTGCAGAAATTACGAGGAAAAAATGTTGATATATATGTGGAAGCAGAAAATATCAAGGTAAAACAGTTCTGCACACTGGAAACATCTTTAAGGTTAATTGTAGTTTGTCCGTTCCGTAGCATAATGTTTTCATTTTAAACCTTACTAGGAGTATACAAGGACATGTGATCCCTTTGAAGAACAGTCCAAAACTAAAGTATCGGATTGTTTCAGCGAAAATATGCCCCAGCACTACTGGTAAGTCTAATCATCAGAATCTTTCAGGCTAACGAACACACTCAAGAACATGTTTTTAAAAAGTATGCCTGTTTCTAGTATGAATAGCCATTCATGAGTTTCCTGAAATTCAAAATGCAGGTTGAGCAATTTGGAGGTGGAAGTGCAATTCCAGCATATGTTAGTGATGTTTTCAAAGTTGCAGGTAACTCAGCAACATATGAATGCACTGCTGGAAACTATTTTTTACATTGAGCTGAAAAGTTAATCTCTGATACTTGTTTGATTCCATAGACTTCTCAACCAGTATTGGTTCTACTGGAATGGCTTTAATCCAGGTTCTATGCATTTGTTACATTCTATCAGTGCTTATAAACTGCATCATAGTTTGCTGTTTCTAATAGTTCTGTATGTATATCATTCAGATTCCCTTTACTATTTTGGGTGTATCTCTGATGGATGTGTGGGGCAGAAGACCACTCTTGATGGTGTGTATTGCTAAAAATGTCTTTTTTACAATTAGCAGTCACTGCCAACAGCCGAAGCAGAATAAATGTTTTGTTTGGATATAAGCATGTAAGGTGATTTTAATAGAAATGTTCTGCAGGTGTCACTCTCAGGAATGTGTTTAGGATGTTTCCTAGTCGCATTATCATTCCTTTTGGAGGTACATCTCACCCCATCAAAACTTCAATATCATGTGTACAATTGCAACTCTTTAGTCTTAAAAATTCTGATAGTTTTGTCCGGGCAGGATTTTAGTTTGGCCACAGAAATTACACCAGTTTTGGTATTCGTCGGCCTAATGGTAAAGTTTTTCCATTTAACTTGGAAAATTACTGTATGATGTGTACTAACAATAACGACATTCTTGTGTATCTGACCTTTAGCTGTACATTGCTTGTTTGGCTTTCGGAACTGGGTTTGTACCATTGGTGATAATGTCAGAGGTATGACTTTTACTCAACTTTCATTCCAATTTCTTAGTTGTTGATGAAAATAATGATGTGCAGATCTTCCCTGTAAACACGAAGGGTCTAGCTGGAAGCTTGGTTATATTTATCAGTTCAGTCTGTTCATTAATCACTACTTACACTTTCCTTTTTGCTCTGGAATGGAGTTCTACAGGTACCCTTTTTTTTGTGCAAGCTCTTTCTTAACTTCAATATGATCACTGATGCTAAACTTATCCAAACTGTTAGGTTCATTTTTCATCTTGTTTGCCATATGTGGAGGTGGCTTGTTGTTTGCGATAACCTTTGTTCCCGAGACAAAATGCAGGACACTGGAGGAGATACAAAAAACTATGGTCCATTTTCACTAACTGTATCTGCATAAAGGGTGATTCATAGAACAACAGAAGTCTCTCAAGTGTAATCATTGCTAAAAATGTAGTATCAAGTAGTAGGTGGTTCCATATGGTGTTGTTGGTTTTCTTCCTGGTAACAATTTGACTAATAGATGAATGACATAGCTCATGAATAACCTGTTCGACTTTATTAAGGATACTTCTGATGTCTCTTTTCAGTTAGTTTAGATATATACTGTCCAAAACAGCAAACCCAGCAGCAACTCCCCCTTCATTTGAGGAAGAAACTTTAGTCCGCATCAAATAGCCACACTGATCGTTCACAATCACCTTATCGCCGCTCCTGTAAAACAAAACAAAAACTTAAACTATGAACTCTGACACATTTCGCTTTGTTTGCTTTAAATAGTGACTTAACCCCATTGCATTTTATCGCATATTATAAGTAAAATATACAACAGGTCCCGTGTTTATAATTATGTTGTGTTTCAGATAGTAGTACCTCAGATAAGCACTGTAAATTCCTAACTCTGAAACAGCGTTATCCTTATGGGAAATGCCATCCCGTAACAGAATTGCCGGAGATGTAGTGGGGAATATTCTTTGCATGAGGATGTATGCTGCATTTTCTTCGGAGCCTTCACTTTGTAATCTCAGCAGCATTTCTCTCACATCATCTCCATAAATGTTGTTTCCTAAAGACACAAGAATAACATTTCAATTGCGGAGCTACTAATACCAAAGTAATAAAAAACGAGGTTGCAATTAAGTACCTCCGCCTTCTCTTTGTGGCTTCATAACATAAAGTTCAGGTCTTTCAATTGCATTTTTGACAATCTCCACATCATCCAAGCTCCACAGTCCTGCAAAGCACATACGAAGTTTGGCGATTTCATCCTTGTTGTCGATGAACCTGGTTAAAGTGTAGAACATATAAATAATAAAGAAGTGTGGAATTGGACAGGAATATTGAAAAATATAATTACTACCTCTCAAGTACGCCAGGTTTTGCAAAAAAAAAAAAAAAAAAATCAAAAAAAAAAGGTAAGATATAGATGGACACTTTACAGCAGAAGATTGCTCGATCATTAGTCTAGCAGTCCATTCCTACATGTTTGTAATTATGGCAGTCAATTACGGGAGGTGTAATGCAAACGGAACAAAAGTAATATATGAGTGCTGAGTTCTGTACAGCTTCTGTAGGATAATCTGTTGGTGCATAACCAGCTCTAAAATAGACAACAGCAACTTCATCGCCACCTCTGCATGAGAAAATAAAAAAGCAGAACTAATGTATAACACACGATGCTGAACAACCCAGTGTAATTTATTTTCCCACTAACATTATAAGTCTTCCATCTGGTTGAAGGACACCCCCTTCCGCGATTTCTGCTAAGGTTTTCCTGACCGATCTTATGTTGTGTGTATGATAAAGCTCAGGATCATTTTTTCAATAATTTGTGTATTTAACGAAGCAAATAGACAAACGGAAATTTACGAAACCTAGGTTTTATGTATAAGTCCTAAAGAATATTCATTCTTACAAGTCATAAAAGGATATTTTTCTCTCAAGGTAGTGGATAGCCAATGTTGGTCGTACATATTGCGTTCTTCTGGCTGAACCACGAAAAGAACAACAGTCCTGTAAATACATGTTTACAAAAACTTGATTTAGCAGTGACCCAATAGTATCGCAAAAGGCTGATCTCAGTTGTGAAGTACTAACACTAATCAAATTATTGGCATCCCACCTGGTGTTACTATACTCACTACACGCTTTTGCTAAAACCTCAGCAAACCCATTGACAGCATGGTTTTCAGGAACATATTTGTGATTTAGCCCCAGTTGTTCCCCATACTGGCGAAGTAGAGTCCTGTGGAACGATAAAACCACATTACACACTAGTAAAATTTCAAAGGTAAAAACTAAACCAAGCAAATCGAACCAAGTATTTTAGAAATTGAAGGGTTTTTGGCAAAAAAGCTACAATATATTATAAGATATTCGCAAAAAAAGATACGAAAGCCCCACCTGTGGAGCTCGCTGACACGGCCACTGAGGCCAGGAAACGAACATGAAATTGTGTTCATCTCTATTTGAAGAAGTAAATTAGTCTGCTCATCAAGCATATAATCCGACCGATGTAACCCCAAACGAATGTCCTATGTAACCAGATAGTGCTTCAGAGGTCACATACATATCTCATTTCTCCAATACTAAATTAGGGACTGATACTTAATATGAACGTACATACCTCTCTATTTTTATTTTTCACCACCTGGGAATGGATATCTAAGAGCCTACCAGTGAAAGCATCAACCTTTTTAGTTCTGCAATGTGACAAGGAAAATTATAATTAAAACAAAATAAAATCCACATTGAAAGATAGTGATAGAGAGGGGCTTGAAAATGGACAACTACACAAATATGGTAGTAAAAAGTCACATAAACGAATCCAAACCTTGATAAAGTTTCCTGCAAAAACTCCGCATCCAAACTAACACGATCCACAAGCTCATTAAATAATGGAGCCAGTTCACATGCCTGCTCCCAATAACGAACTGGAAATGAAATGGGCAGCAAGGAAATTGGAGCATGAACCAAACCAACACCAGGCGCTGTTCCTGATCTCTGTGAATCACAGCACCAGCTTTACAAACTCGCATCATACCATCATAATTCTAAATCAACACACATACTTGAAACCACAAAATGCAATCCAACATCACAAAAACCATGAAAACGGACTAACCTCGACATTTCTATCACCAACAACAAGTCCATGAAGAGAGCACCACACAAGAGCATCATAAACCATCTTACTCACCAACTCATCATCAACCCCATGAACATCCAAACCCAAACTACCCTTTACCAACTCCATCTTCACTCCAACCCTAACCCTCAAACTCAATCCAAAGGTGTCAACTTTACGCCTAAACCCCAACTGGGTATTGAAAACACCGATCTGAAGCTTGCGATTGAATCCAAAAGCGCCGACGCTGCTAGAATTTTGATATACGATAGACTTGAGCGTGCACGAGGATTGAATGGAGATGCCCATATGATAAAATCGAATCTTTCTTTGTCCGATTGGACAGCATTAATACCTTTTATGATAAAGTTGCGATCTTTTTTTTTTGATTGAATAAAGTTGCGATCTTTATTCGTAGGAAATTGTAGCTTTCCGCTTCATTTCAATTGCCAACTGCAATTCGATTAGGGTTTTAACTTTATTTTTTTCCAAATATATTTACTCCATAAATTATTGTTTAACATTTTTCCAACAAATTATTACTTGGAATTTCTAAAAGGAAAATAATTTGATGGAAATTTGATGCTTCATTGATGTACAAATTGTACTGATCTCAGGTGATGAATAGCATTTTTTCTATGTGTAACAGTGAAACAGACATTCGACAAGTTTTGTAACGGCACAAAGGAACTGTTTGTGTGTTGATCTAAGATGAATGCCAGCCAGAGGGTGATCTTGAATGCAGGTTAGAACTTTTTCCTACTTTCAAAATCGATTTCAGAGGCTTTTCGTCGTCTTTTTTGTCGAAATCCATGGAGAGTGATCTTCTTCTAATACTAGGGATCAGGCTCATTTTTCTCTTATATTCAATGATCTCCTCCGCTTTTTCATTGATGCTAACACTTTTCTTTGGTGCCCTTTTTGTAGCAGTATCGACGGTGGGAATTGACAGTAGAGTCTTCTGGTTTGAGTCCATTTTTGTTGATTCTTGATCACTCTTGGCTGATTGAGGCGGGCTAATGTCTGATCTTGTCTTGGTTGCGTGAGACGTGGAATCAGGTTGTGTCTGACCCAATGTCACAGTTTTAAGAGTCTGCGCGGAGATTGTTCTGCTAATGATATTGTACAGCCAGTTACAGATGCCTAAGCACCTCACATGATCATCTGCTCGATCCATTTTTTTTTTCTGAGATCTCTCCGACCTGTTTTACGTTATGATGCTACAAATGGGAATAGTGGTGACCTTGGCATTTCAGCCGATACGAATTTAAACTCATATCACAAGTCCATTCCCTTTAAATTTTCTTGAAACTTGTATTGCAAGAAAAGCAAGGAACCAAAAATGCATCCATTGGGTGCACCTTGCCCACCTTAATTATGAAAAGTAACTTGAAGTAATGTCTTTGGAAGATGATGCTTTGGGTAAAATGCATCAAAACTCAAACAAGCCAGGTTACCAAAGTTCGAAAGTTGCGTCGAAAATGAATATGAAAATTTCTAAATAATGAAAATCAAATTCCTAAAACTATCAATAGATTCAAAGTAGAAATATTTGTAACATTTCTTGAATCTCAAATGCAGCAAAACTGTTGGGTTTTCAACTTGTGCAAGGAGATGGCCCAAATGCAAGAGGCTCAAGTCCATATGGATTCTACTTGGTATAATATAAAGCTTCTTAGTATTAGGCACGTGTGTGTGTTCAACTATATCTATTTTCTAAAGACAGTGGCTGTTGGTGCTGTGTCGGTTGTTGGATCAGGACATGATGGGAGAGGTGGAGGAGGTCAAGGTTGAGGTGGTCAACTCATGGTCAGCTCCAAGGTCCCTCAGTACTTGCCTTATGTACTCATTTGCTCAGGTTAGTACTTAGTACACTGTTTTGCATTAAACAGTTCATTGTTTTGGCAAGCTTTAGCTGAATCTTAAGTTTTGAATAAATGATTCAGAGGGATGACACTGAAGTGGTGGATGAGCCGTTCTATGCGCTTATGCTTCAAGTACCTGGTGCAGGAATTGAGCGGCCTTATCGCGAAGATCTGATATCAAAAATGGTACACATAGGATAGGACTACTCCAGATCGATTATACATTATATTCTACTTTTATGACTTGGTTTGGTTCTAAGGATTTTTGTAATGTTTTTGATGGTGTTTAGGACATCGATGGTAGTAAGGTCGTAAATGATATCATTTTCGGTCCAGGGAAGAAAAAGTATCGCTACTGTAAGGTGCAGTTTTTATTAAGAAGTGCTGCGTTCAAATGATACCACCCTTCATATGAGGGTTGTGATGTACATATATAATGCCTTCCTACAGAATATAGCGAATCAGCGAGTGCCTGGCACAGCTGACTTGATGAAGAAAGGAAAGCATTTCATTTTGCTTCGCAACCCTCTTTATGTTCTGGTTAGCTTCCCTGATATATCGGTATTTAGAGCTCTGAAACTAGCACTCTGTTATATCATAGCCTAAATTGTTAATGCAGCAATCATATGACAAGGTGGCGCCTCCGAGCTTTCTAGAGCTTGGATATTCTGACTTGGTCAGTATATACAGTGAGCTCTGTGATCTTGGGAAACCGCCGCCAATAGTTGAATCTAGTGAACTTCAGCGTGACCCTGAGGTATCTGACTGAAGTAATGGGCTGAGTATTCTAAAGTATGAAACATGTACTTTAGCATACTGATCACTTTAACTGTACTCAGGGTGTTCTGCGTCAACTATGCGAAGATCTTGGTATTCCTTTTCAAAAGTTCTATGCTCAAGTAAGCCTACTGGTTCTCATCATGCAGCCCGTTTACCTTCGTGTTATTAATCTCGTTTAAGAATCTAATGAGCTTTTTCAAACGGAACTTTTGCAGGTGGGAGGCCGGCCCCAATCCAGCTGATGGCATTTGGGCACCAATGTGGTACAAGAGTTTACATAAAACTACAGGCTTTGTTCCACCTAAAAAACATCGCAAGGCATGTTCTGCTTCCTTTGAAAAATTGAAATGCATATGTTCCTCAGGTTATTCTTTTAGAATCTTCAATTGTGGGTTGCAGGTATTTCCGTTGGCATTGTATGACATGCTAGAGCAATGTCTGCCGTTTTACAACTTCCTCATGCGACAGAAATCAAGGCAGATGTTTCCCTTGGGGAGGCCTATCTCATCCGAGCCAGAGCCACCAATTCGTGTAAACCCAAATAAGCTTTTTGTGTGGGTTGGCAATGAAATTCTTCCTCTTGATTTTGCCAAGGTAATCACTTCAACAAACAAGATTTAATTTCATATATCTCATTTGCATAAGCTCGATTGCCTTACTAGTTAAATGGGTGGATGAAGGTTTCGGCCATTGACACGGTTTTCCAAGGAACTGGTGCAGTCTGGGAAGGCCTTCAGATTTTCAATAAGAAAGTCTTGAAGCTTGATGAACATGTTGACAGGTTAGTCTTAACAATATGAGGGAAGGCCTCGCTGAACCCGCAAGCTCCAGTCTAGACTTGTGATGAATTTTGGTACTTATTTTTGTTGGGTATTATTATCTATAACAGGCTGTTCAAATCTGCTGCTGCGAAGGAGTTTAACCACGTTCGTACCTGTGAAGAGGTCCGGGGACTGGACGTGTTCATTTTTGTATTTTACTTTTACTTCCCGACAGTCTTAAAGTTCCAGATGATACTAAAAGTCCCATCTTGCAGATTGAAGATGCTATATTTACAACATTGATTACCAATGGAATGTATCATAATGCTCAAATCAAGGTACTGCTGATGCCCCGGAAGAACATGGCATCCGGAGTATGCACTGGACATGATCAGTATCCGTATGAAAATACCCTGATCGGTAAGTGTAACTTTCTTTTGGATTCAAAAGCTGTTTTTGAATAGTGATGAAAACTATTTCATCTATTTAGCCCTTTATGCTAGGCTAGCTCACTTGTTATCTGATGAATGACAGTGTTACCTGAATGGAAACCGCTGATGAATGACAGTGGAAAGGGTGTATCGTTAGTGACAGCTCCCAAAGCTTGCGTTTTTAACGCTGTAAGTCACCTGGACTAGTTTTCATGATTTGTAAATGATCGTCTGCTTACTGGCTAGCAAAATGTGATGTTATGTTACAGGTGGAGGGGAATAAAACAGCTGCAGCTGAAATAATCATACTGGACAAAGAAGGGTTTGTCTCTGAAGCAACCGGCTTTGACCTGTTTATAGTTAAAAAGGGTCGTGTACTGGTTCCCCATGTCGATCACTATGTCTCTAGCATTGCTAGAGAAATGGTAATTAGCCTTGTGATAGCTGAGGGACTAAGCATAGAAGAGTGTAGGATCAGCTTGTTAGAAATTCACAATGCAGATGAAGCGTGGATGACTGGAGCAATGGATGAAATGAAACCGGTTGTGGAGATTGATGGACGAAAGATTGGAGAAGGAAATGTGGGACTCATAACATGTAAAATACTATCAGGCTTCAAGAATCTGATGGAACAATCAGGAGTCTCCATTCCTGCTGAATGACATTAGAGTGCTGGCATGTATTCACTTATGCTCCCAGTTAAAATAAAGCTTTGGAGTAGTAGTTGGTAGTCTATTCGCATAGACTGCCCTATTAGCTACTGTCAAAGCCTCGTGTTCCGATTCAGACTTTTCAGAATGTGTACTGAAGTATTTTTATTCACAAATAAGTTTCGTAATTCCAGTTCAGTTGCAGCAGGTGGCCTAGCCTAACCTCCTTATCATACTCATAAATATGAGACAAAAGATGGTATCTGATATTTGTTGGAAAATTCTTGCTGTCTTCACCAAACAAATAACTCCAGATAAGATTCTGAAGGCTCAAGTCTTTCCTAACTCTAGAACTTCACACAACTGAAGCTTGTTTCTCAAATGATCCCAACTATATACAGGAATGAATGACATTGATGTATATGTAACCTAACTACAATCCACTCATCCTACGACCTATGATCTCAATCTCTTATCAATTTAATTTTGGCAGCCAAAGCAATTACACAGTAATTATACCAGACAAATTTAGGGTTCATCAGGTCCCCTACTTTGACATGTTCCAGCACATCCTATACGGCAAGCCATAATTTCCTCGTCGACCCATTTGTTTAATTTCGGATTGATAAACTGCAACAATTCCAGAAAAATGCTTATTCGTCAAACGTGTACCAAACATAATCTAGTTGAATATAGACACGAAAAAACCTTCCAGAAAACAGGACTCATCACCATTTACCAGACCTAGTTTTGAAACATACCATCTATGCCGTTGGATAAGCATCAAAACAATGACTCAAATCAATCCCAAACGTCCATTTCGCCACGTGTCACTTCCACCAGCACCTTCTCATTGAATAATGAAACGAATCAAATGTTAATATAAATCGGGAATCGAATTCTTACGCTTACAAATCCTCTCCGGCGAGCTCTTCCGGCGGATCATCATCGGAAACCTATGAACGCACGAGTGAGACTCTGAGGAGAATTAAGATGATGATCAGAAGAGTAAATGGAGGACCATCTCAGTCGCAGTCACTGTCGCCGCCGTCTTTGCTATGTGTTTACAAAGAGCCGGAGCACAGACGACAACTACGTCCGACGACGGCAGCGGCGCACCTCTGAACCCTAATCCTTACAGCTATGGACGATTCACACCATCCATGGCGATACTTCTCGTCATCTTCGTCGTTGTAGTCTTTTTAATGGGATTCTTCGCCGTCTACATTCGTCACTGCTCCATCGCCGTCCGCGGCCAAATCAATCCCTCTGGCATCGGCCAAAATCGAACATCCGCCCTAAGCGGTCTCGATCCATCCATTCTCAACACGTTTCCGACGTTCACATACTCAGAAGTCAAATCGCATAAAATCGGTAAAAACGCACTCGAATGCGCCGTTTGTTTGACTGAGTTTGACGATGAGGAGACGCTGAGGCTTCTGCCGAAGTGCGACCACGTTTTCCATGCCGAGTGCATCAACCTCTGGCTTGCTTCGCACTCTACTTGCCCCGTGTGCCGCGCGAATCTCGAGGAGCCTCTAGAAGCTGATCTAGGCATCGAGTCCGTTACTGAGCCTTCCGCGGTCGAACCGGTCTCCGAAATTGGTCTGACGATTTCGGAGCTGGAACCGATCGATCGGAGTAAAATTAAATCATCGAACCGCGTGCGGTTGCAAATGACGAAAACGAAGTCGTCCGGGTCATTCTCCAAGTTTCCGAGATCGCATACGACCGGACATTGCTTGGTCCAACCGGGAGAAAACATGGACCGGTTCACTCTGAAGTTGCCAAGAGAGATCAGAAACCAGATAATGAACCGGGCGTTGAACCGATCCTATAGTGTCGTAGTCTTACCAACTGAGAACAGTGGAGATGAAATCGGTCGCCGAGGGTCAACGGACAGAACCACGGAGGATCGGTGGTGGTGGTCCGGTTTGTTTGTTAGGAATGGTTCGTTCAAGGGATTCGGGTCGAGAAAGGATCGGTCCGGTTCGGTGAGGGATAATAAATCAAACCGACCTTCGATTTGATTTTGTATGTTATTTTGTGCAAATATGTTACATTTTTCATAAGCAATAGTTCGATCGATTTCATACTGATTGTGTTACCTTAACGAAGTAGAAATGTGAATAAACTTATACTCAAAAAAATGTAATTACTTAATGGGTGGTTGTCGTTTAAGTTCGAATCGTTCTGAATTTCGTGCGACGTGTACGATAACTTATTATCTTCTGAATAAATTAATATTTAAAACTATCTCGATAGAATAAGTGATATTTTATGTGTTATAAATAAAGGAATTTTACATCAAACTTCTCAAAAACGATAACAGCAAATGCACGTTATAAATATTGTTTTGGAAAAATGCTTTAACTATTTATTTTCAAAATAAAGATTCATTCTTGAAAACTTCCCCTCAACATATTTTCAATAAAAATGGTTACATACGCTGATGGTTTTGTACAGTGGAACTTTCGATTCATGTTCATGTGTTTTATAACTATGTATAAAACAGAACATATTGTTGCATTCAGTGTCGATCTTTATCATCGATACTCATCCGGCTCGCCATTCTACGATCCAAATCTATCTGAAACAGAGATAATCCGAAGAATTATTGCTCGTAGCGTGAATGAGTCCAGAAAAATAATTTCTCTAAGCAGTCTAACTACTGATGTTTTTTATAATGCCGGAGAATATTTGATGAAAATCCGTCTAGGCACACCACCGGTCGATATTATCGCAGCTGCTGATACCGGAAGTGACTTAACCTGGACACAATGTCAACCTTGCACTCAATGCTTCCCGCAAAAACACCCCTTTTCAACCCACAAGCCTCTTCAACTTACGCTAAAATACCGTGCAGACCCTTAAAACCATGCCCCTTTTCGCGGCATATCCATTGCCGGGCTGATGGATTTTGCCATCACGATATTAACTATGGTGATAAATCCTATTCAGAGGGATTCCTATCCACAGACACCATAAGAATTGACTCAACCTTTTCTAATAATCCAATTGTCGGAATGCACAGATATGTATTTGGATGTGGGACTAATAATGGTGGAACTTTTGGAGGCATGGGATCCGGTGTCATCGGTCTAGGACCGGTCCACAGTCATTTCTCCGGCAGCTAGAATATCTCACCCTAAGAAGATTTTCCTACTGTTTGATCCCATTTTACATGACAAATGTAGTCAGCCACATTCGTTTCGGACATGACGCACGTGTAAATGGTCCGGGAACCGTTACAATTCCACAAGTATACAAATTCGCTGCAACTCAATATTTTGTAACACTCGAGGCATTCACAGTCGGTAAAACAAGAATAAAATTCATCGGCATGTCCGGGAAAGTTGAGCTAGGTAACATAATTATCGACACAGGCGCGACTTTAATGGCCGTACCGAGATTATTTTACGATGAGTTTAAACGTACTCTGATTATGCAGATGAATGCATCTCCAGTGCCTGATCCGGATGGAAAGCTAGACTTATGTTACAAAAGTGATCCAATGTTGCAATTTCCAAACATAGTGGCAAACTTTAGAGGCGGAGATGTTCCATTAAAACCAGAAAATGTGTTTTTAAAATTGAGAGGTTTGACATGTTTGGCATTTCATGTGGAAAATAGTGTTAGTATTTTTGGGTTTTGGGCGCAACAGGGTCTCATTGTTGGGTACGAGGGGACAAGCAGCGTTTCGTTTAAACCCTTCGATTGCACCAAGTTTTAGAAAGTTGTTTTAGTACTGTTTTACTACTGAGTGTTAGGTGGTTGATTGCTAAACAGTTATTTACGTAATCTTTATTTTAACATCTTATTTATTATTTAAACCATTTTTTTATTGGAATTATTTTAACCATTTGACTGTACTAATTTTTAGAGAGTTGTTTCCTTTTTTTGCACTTTCCTTTTTTGTGTTTGTATTTTTATCATGTTTTACATTTTATTTTAATTTTAAATATAATATAATTATATATGTATACCATTTTATTTTAATTTTAAATATAATATAAGTATATATGTATAAAGTTGGGTTCTAGAGAAATATAAATTTTGTGAGACATAAGGACGTAATCTTGACCGTTGATTTGATTAATTTAATGGTTGAGATTAAAGTTAGTTTTTAATTAATTGGGCGGTTGGATTTGCAAAATACACGGGCGGTTGGTGATTGACGGTTATCAATATCAACCGTTGGATTGATCAAAATCAACGGCTGAAGTTATGTCCTTCCGTCCTACTAAAAGATGTGTATTCTCCTAAACCCTTTCAGTGTATGTATAAGTAAACATTTTAGGAATGAAATCTCAAACAACCACCAACAATTTACTACAATCTCAAATGATACAATTTAGTATCTTCATTCAATTTTCAATGAAAAATTCACTTTTCTGAACATTTGAACCAAAAAAGATCCAAACTTTCCCAGAAAAGTCCAATCTTTGCGTTAATCAAGTCGTATTTCGGAAAAGGGAGAGTGAATTGGTACTCAATTTTGAACCCTAGCGAGTCGAAAATCCCATCGGAATTCGTGTCCACTAATATATTCTAAAACCCCAAATTCGCATTTTCAAGTTTCTGGGTCATGTCGATATCTTCGCTATCCGCTGGTCGATTTTGTAGTCGATTTGGGACTAGTAGGATTCAATCCAGTAGAGGTGGAGGCATTAGGGTTAGGACAATTGTTGCTGTGTCATCCGAACAGAAACAGTTTCCTAAAATCGGGGCCACCGAGAATGGTAAAGTTCCACCTCAGCAGCTCATCCAAGTTGTAGAGGCCGCGGCCCAAACTGGCGCCAAGGTGTGCTGCTTTGGTTTTCATTATAAAGTTAGTTTCTTGATGGGATTTGGGCAGCTTTTGGTTTTGATTTTGTGTGATGTTGTGGTTGTAGGTTGTGATGGAGGCTGTTAACAAGCCGAGGAATGTGGCTTATAAAGGCTTAACAGATTTGGTGACAGAGTAAGAACATTTATGTATCTCTTTGCTACATTCTTTGTATCGAATTTTATATTTTTGTAATGTCAAATTTTGTAAGTTTTGTTTGATACATGTTATGTGTGATTGAAGAGTTGAGATGTTCAGTACAGATAAAATGAGCGAGGAGGCTATTCTTGAGGTGGTGAGGAAGAATTTTGGCGATCATCTAATTCTTGGAGAGGAAGGAGGATTGATAGGGGATGCATCTTCTGATTACCTCTGGTGCATCGATCCCTTAGGTATACTTTCATCCTCTCAATATGCACTTTTCATACTTGCGCTTTAGGGTAATCGCAAATCAGCATTTTCCCTTAGGTTTGATATTGTTGAGATAGTCTTATGTTTCAATCTTTAGATGGAACTACGAATTTTGCACATTGCTATCCCAGCTTTGCTGTTTCGGTGGGTGTTTTATATAGAGGAAAGCCAGCAGCTGCGTCAGTGGTAATTGTTGATATACATCAACTTTCGCTCCGAGAGAAAGAGCAACGTGTGATTGCTTACTTTCCCTGTGTTTTTATAAGCTTTATTGAGTATAATATGGTGTTAAATGTTTGTAGGTTGAGTTTGTTGGTGGGCCTATGTGTTGGAATACCCGCTTGTTTTCTGCAACTTCCGGTAACTGATTGTTCTATGGTTACCTAATAGATCGCTTTTTCACTGAACAACCTGTTACATAAAGCTAACTGCTCGTGAATGCTCATCAGGAGGTGGAGCATTTTGCAACGGCCAAAGGATTCATGTCAGTCAGACCGATCAGGTAAACTGATTGTCCAAGTAGTCTCATCATAACTAATTCTATAGTAGAATCAGAATCTGGGTTATCACTGTCTTTCACTTTATAAGCTTCCAATCCTACCCTTCACTCATGATTGCTATGAATAGCGATGGAAACACACATAAACATTTCAGTGGCTACTCGGTGGAATTTTTCTTCTGTAATTAACACATGACTGACGGACTGGTGAATCAATGACTAGGTTGAGCGGTCACTTCTTGTGACTGGATTCGGGTATGAGCATGATGATGCTTGGGCCACCAACATTGAATTGTTCAAACAGTTCACCGATGTCAGCAGGGTATGATCCTTATATTTTCTTTTATTTTCAGTCTTTGTGGCATTCTCATTTGTGTACTTACGATGAAATAAATATTTGAGTGTACTTATTCTTTTTAGGGTGTAAGAAGGCTTGGCGCAGCCGCAGTAGATATGTGCCATGTAGCACTAGGGATTGTTGAAGCCTATTGGGAATATCGCCTTAAACCATGGGACATGGCTGCTGGAGTTCTGGTATTACCATGCCGGTTAACTATTTTCTCTTTCATGGATCGATAAAACTCACAATCTCCATCCAACTCAAGCATATTCAATAAATGAAAATTTGGTTTGCAGATAGTTGAAGAGGCAGGTGGAACAGTTAGCTGTATGGACGGTGAAGGCTTCTGCGTATTTGACAGATCTGTATTGGTCTCCAACAATGTGATCCACAACAAGGTCCTTTCACATGTCCTTTTTTACACAAATACATTTACTCGTTTTGTTTCATTCCAATAAAATTACATTGTGCAGCTTCTGGAGAGGATTGCTCCAGCAACTGAGAACTTAAAAAAGAATGGAACTGATTTCTCGCTGTGGTTCAAGCCCGACAAATACATGACAGACCTCTGAAACTTGCCGACACATCTTAATGTCATTTTTGAAGATCATGTGGCCTCTCATCAGATCAGTGATAACCTTCAGTTCAATCATAAAGAGTTTATGTAACTGAAATCAATTATTTACATGAAGAAAGTTGCAGATTGTCAAACAAAACATGTTTTATCGAATCTGTAAAACCAAAGATTGAATAAAACGGCGTCGTTATGATATTTATATTCGTCAAGGACTCGAGGCAATTGATACTCAAGTCGAATAGTGACGATTCCGATGGCAAACGACAACGTTTAAGTCGTTTTGTGCGAGAATCGAATCTTAAGTTACCAGATAAAACATTGAAATTCCCGAGTCGCGAAAATCGCGACTTTGTAGAGAGATAGGCCACCGTGCGAGCTGTAATGGCTTGCCTTGTCTCCGTCAGCTTCTATTTCCCATCACGCGGTCCACAATTAGTGAGTGAGGTAAGCAAGCCGGTGGTTTTCGTTGCCCTAATTATGCTATTTTATGTATATATATTTGACAGGAATTGAATTACTGGGAGTCTATGACTTTGATTTCCTGAAAAGTATGATTTTTCAAGTGTTGATTTGACTTTAGGGTTTAGGGTTTAAATTGTGCAATGTGCTTTACGAGGAAGTAATATGACCGGCAGGTTTGAAATGGAGTAGCATTTGTGTATATATATATGCAGTGATGCTGTTGTTTTAATTATGCAACTTGGTAAGAAATATATGATTGATTTTGGCTTTGAAATTCTCTAGCTGGAGACTTTTTTCGTTGCCGTTTGTAATTAGTTAATCTTTAACGTAACGGGGATCAAATGACTTTCATAGATGATGCCAGGAGCTTTGTTTTTCCGTTTTCTTTCGTTACAGCAGTAAGTTCTGTTTTCGCAATGAATGCTAATTCAGAAGTCGTGTTCGTTCGGGTTGTGTTTTCTATTTCTGTGCACCCAATGGCCGGATGGATCTTTTTTATCACCTTCTGTTCTCAGTATTTAGACTAATTTTTATTGTCTATGACATTAATAATTCAACTCTTATTTATGATTTGCAGCTTAAACTGAACAACTCTTCGACTCCATATAAGGTGTCACTTCAGGGAAGATCAGCCTGCCTTACAGTTACAAACCTGTCAACTATTGCTAAAAAGAAACCAGGTTTTTCTCCATTGCCAAATTTCTGCTCCACAGATGTGTATATATCTCTTTCTCCAAACATTCTTTTGAAACCAAAATTATATGTTGCTTACTTATGTCTAAAATAAATGCCGACTGATGTGTTTTTTGTACCAATTGCAGCTAAGCTCACCTCTCTTGATCATCCATATACGGTTACGATGGGTTATTTCCAAGACATGTTGCCAAGTAGAAGATACTTGCCTGGATGTGCTTCTTGTGTTTTTATCGTAGATCATACTGTACGAACAATCATATCTGGTTTTTGGTCCGGACCAGATATTGAAGATGGTTGGGGCTTTGTGGAAGCATATGTTGTTCGAACTAGTTAACAGATGAAATGAAATATTTTATGGAAAATCTTCTTGTGGAAATATTCTATCCGAAAACAAAATATAGCATGTGGAAGAAGCACTGCAAGGTTCATTGGTAGAAACCATTAAAAGAATGTAGCAAACAAGATATATAGACAATCCAAACAATGGTTGGAGACTTCTGCTATTGGATGGAAATACAAAGCACACTATTATAGTATTATATCCACTAGAATCAACTCAACCTAAATGGGGCCAAAGGGTTTGGACCATTTGAGCTCTTCAAGCTTTTGAGCTCCTTACAGACCAAATCCAACATACCTAAGAAATCCCTGACAATCACAAATATCCTAACATGGTTACCCTCCTCTTTGCTCAAAGCCCCATGAAAATACTCAGTTATCTCCTTGACATGTTTCAGCACACTTTTCTCTTCTTCTTCCAACTCCTTCAAACTCTCCTCCCCATACTCCAAAAACAATCTCATGCATTCGACAAAACCTCCCATGTCACCAGCCAAGTCGTGGTCCACTAGATTCCGTAGTTTGGCCATTCCATGAGAAAGGTTTAATACCGAGCTGGCCAGGACTTCAAGGTCTATTGACGCAGTCTTTTTGACGTTGCTTAGCTCATTGCTCAGGCTTGAGATTAGTTCCAGTCCCATTGTTTTGTAATGCTCTTCGCGCTCTTCAATGCTGCGTTTTCTTTGGTTCATTCTTCCTACTATTGTATTGGCTTCCTTAAGGCCTTCTGATCTCACCATCTCTTGGACTACAAAGTGGAGAAGTGTAGTCTTGCCATCAGTCCCTTTAATATCTGATAGCTTGAGAAGCGCGTCTAATTTGAACGCTTGAGCCCCGCCTCTGATTGTCCCCACGTTCATTCTGTTTCCTGTTTTCAACACTGCTTCCAGAAGCTTTAAAAACAATCTACTTGATTTCAGCTCTACACACGCATCCTGAAAATAGTAGCATATATTATGAAGTCGCCTTTCGAGAATGCGAGACATTGGACATTGATAAAAAATTTTACCTCAAGAACTGAGAATGACTTCCTCAAATGAGAAACTTCATCTTCAAATAGCTCTCTGTAAAGCAAGGCTTCAATTCTCGCAAAGGCGAATGGTACACTTAAAATCATCTTCACAAACTGCTCAGCAGAGCCCAAGTCGTCAATGTTTCCACTATACGCTGCTAGCTTATGAGCTTCATCAATGGTTGGAACCATCTTTGCCAATGCCTCTAATTGCTGTAAGCTCAAACCAGTCCCTGCACTTTTCAGACACATGAGATTATGTTCTAAAGCGCCAAAACATGAAATGTTTTTAGGATGCTTAGGGTATGAATAAACCTAGCAAAAGAGCATGGCAAACTTGGTCAGCTGTGATGTTCAATGCTTTGGAAAGAATAGTTATGTTCTGCAGTCTCTTCGGATCCAGTACATGTTTGCTAGGTGAAGGACTGTTGCTCTTTGCTTTATCATCTGTTGCGGAATTCTTCACATTGTACCCAAATAGCGACTCGATCATCTCCTCATCCAATCTGCAAGCACATCATGTCAAACAATTGACTTTCAGTTACAATGTAGGTGCAATGTGCGGGAAAATGTCAAAGGCTACGGAAATTGAGACCTGAATGAGCTTGACTTCAGCTTGTCCCATACCATAGACTTATCGGGCTCAGCTCTGACTTTGTCCCAATGCAGTGGCTTCAACTTCGGCAGCGGGGATCCATTTTCTCCCAATGGAATGAAGTTGGATAGCACTGGTTGGGGCGGAGGAGGAGCTTTATTAACAAACGAAGGTAGCGGAGGCGGTGGAGGTGGCAGCTGATTAGGCTTAGTGGCAATAGTCTCTGACGGATCACTACATATGTTAACTTTCACTGGTTTTCTAGACCTCAATTGAGTATTTTTAGGTGCAAAGATCCTGCATTGTGGCAATGGCGGGGGAGGCGGCGGGGGAGGTGGAGGGATTAGGCCATCTCTAGGTGGGGAAGAGGTACCACTACCAACTAGGGGATCACTCAAAATACTAACTGAAGCATTTGAGAGCCTGACTGAAGATGAATTAGATGCGTAAACTGAATGGAATGATTCATCATCAGATGAGTTCTGATGATCATTTGAAATTTGTCTGCAGCCAGATACAGACACAGAAGCTCCAGACTCAGATTCATATCCAACAATTGAATCAACACTTTTATGGACAGACAGAATCTCTCTTGTGGAAGCAACTGAGCAGCTCACATTCTCTTCCTCCACTAGTTGATGATGATGGTGTGTCTGGTTTAGAATTGTGTTTGTAGAGACAGAATGATGAAAAGGGTGCAGCTCCAAATCAGCATTGAGGGCTTGGAAGTGATAAAGATCCATTTTTGGATTCAACCCAACATTGCTGCTACCAACTGAGGTTTGAGGACTTGTTGCATGCATTGATCTGTGCTTGTGTCTTCCTCCATTCCTAGTCAATGGCCAACTCTTCCCATGTCTTCTCAGCTTCCTTAGAAACCAGACTACCACAAGTCCTGCAAGGATCAGCAATGTGACTATACCAACCGACACAAAAATTGCCACCAACATCCTTCTCCTCATCCTTGCACCTCCACCATTCAGCTCACTACTGCCATGTGGCACACCTGGTTCAACCCTCAGAGGGGGTGGAAGTGGAGGATGGGAGTGTTTCAGGAGTGGAGCATGGGCAGGAGATGGTGATGGAGCTGGCACCAATGGCTTATGGTTATGAACTATCTCTCTGTAAAGACTCAATTTGAACCTCTTCAAACCAAGTAAAGTTGTGAACTTTCCAAACACAAAACCCTTAGCCTCATTTGGAGCATGCACTTTCAACTCAATATTGCTTGCATTGAAAATGTGAAATGAAACAAGCAGCATAAAGCCTGTGAACATGGAAAGGAAGAACAAAAAGAAGATCATGTAAAAAGTTGGACTTTTTTCCATGTTGAGTTCCCTCAGGCCTGAATGCAGACTTGTAATGTATCTGACTCTAAGTTAAGCCAGTGCAACAATGCAGAGAAGACTGTAGAGAAGGAAAGGATGAAAAAATGAGAGAGAGACTTAAATGCTACTCCAAGGAATCCCTGAGCATGGCAGGTAAGGTTGTACTGAAAACCCTTTACTTCATTTTCTCTAATCACTCACTCCTCATTCATCAAGTTCATAAATGAGCACTGCAATTGAAAGTGCAAATCAACTGCACTGTAATTACTCTGAACCTTCTTAGTTTAGTTTAGTTGTTTCCACCAACAAGTTGGTGTGTTCTTCTTCTGTTGATTGATTGAGATATGATTTCTTGTCATTTTGGGGTCTGTGTGTTAGCATAGGGCAGTGGGTAGACAATAGACAACAGCTTCCTTTTGTTTTATTCACTTTTTGACACCTCTTTTTCACCTTCCATATAAGTCAATTTTGTAAGCTTATTACCCTAATCCCATTCTCATTTCATTCTCTAAAAACATGTTTCAAAACATGTTTCAAAAAGTGTACCATTTTGTCTCTTCCATCACTTTCTTCTTAAAAGATTGGTCTTTGTATTATGTACTCTTAATATTTCAAGTCCCTATTCAATGAAAATTGTGTACCAATGTTGCAAGCTAGACTGAAGGACATTCATTCATCCACCACAATGAATGAAAATGGAACCATCCCATGAGTACTCAATTATATATGAAAAGTTAGCTGCAACTTTGACTACAGAAACAATAACTAATCAATCACAAAAACCTACTTTCCCACTCATTTTAAGACTCCATTTGCTTGAGCTTAGTGTCCCACCATCCTACAAGATTTGATTATGAGATAATGCTCAAACTTTATAGGTCTGTTTAGGTATCCATTTTTCCTTAAACAAACCCATTTTGTTACATGCTTTGTCCCCTAATGCACACATGTGATGTACCTACATGTGAAAGTGAAATTTTAACAATTTCATCCACCAAATCTTCACTTGCTTGGTACAGTAGTTTGCTTCCATTTGAAGACCAGTTTACAAACATACAAATAAGATTAGTAGTAATAGGCCTTGTGCCAACTAACCCATGATTTCTCTGGGCTTCAGCCCACTAAGGATGTCCAGTCCTTACAATTGCCACTAGGCTTAACTCATAACCTTTTTTAAAAAAATAATTTTTTAAGACAAATATGCAACAGAAGGTGTAGTTGTCTAGCAGTCAGTCATCGGGTCTCTAATCTCAAAAGTTACTGATCGTTATATCGCTTCTCTTTATATTTTTGAAACGAGCGGAAAAAATACAAATTCTTTAAATTCATGAGAAACAATAATTTAAGAATGATGACAGCAACAAATAATTGAATGAAAGGTGACAAATGAGAAAAAGCAAGCAACCATACCAATTGAAGCATTTAGCTAGCTGCCTCTTGGTTGTGCACTGTTGCTAACATTAATGCAATAACTCCAAGCAGAAGTTCTCCACACTTTGATCATCTTTGAGATTGACAGACACCTTATCTCGTCCTACAACCACATGTTTCTCAAAGCGGTCCCCGTGCACCTGCTAAAATATCAACTTCATTTCAAAACTTAACTTTCACTCCCCAATTATTGACATAATTTTTCTTTTTCAAAAAAAAAACGAAAAATACAAAGATAGGTCCTTTTTTAAGGTAATAAAATGATGTCGTTTTGATTCATTTAAATACTATTTAGACTGAGTCCTATGCTCGGTATTTATTTTGATTTGATATTAAATATTCAAAATTAAACAATTGCATTCCTGAACCCTGATAAGTAACGGTCGTGATGCATAAAGAGGACTCACCAATTTTGAAGCAAACCGCCCTCTCTCTTACTTACTTTGGCTGCGAGTTTAATGGCGGCTTCAGCTAAACAGACAAACATCAAACCGCCGCAGAATCTCAAGGTAAAACAAAACCCTTGTCAATAACATTCCACCTTACTCTGTTCTCCAGTTGTTTAAAACATCTCTGTTTTTCAATCCAGACTTGGGTTCTGAAGACATCTATTCACTGCGAAGGTTGTAGGAAAAAAGTCGTCAAAATCGTACACAACACTGCAGGTACTTTTTTCAATCAAATCCCTCCAAATGTTTGTTTCTATTTTCATCTGGACTTTGTTGATCAGGTGTGTATGAGTCGGATGTGGATTTGAAACTGCAGAAGGTGACGGTTACTGGTAACGTAGACATCAATGCTCTTATCGCTAAATTGATTAAGAAGACCGGAAAACATGCTGAGCTGTGGCCTCAAGTGAAAACAGAGCAGCAGCAGCAGCCGCTCAAAAAACCTAGACAGCCCAAGCCAAAACCACCAGTTGATGATGCCAAAGTAAATGCAGAGGAAGTGAACGCCAACGAAAAACAAGTCACTAAGGAAGAGAAGCCTAAATCTAAAACAAATGCCACACCTCCTCCAGAACAAGGCGTCAGCGAAGTAGCTCAGAAACAGAACGTCAAAGTCAAAACCCCCGCCGTCGAAGCTACCGGAGGTTCTGAGGAGAAGAATGCTGAAAAGGAAGTAAAAACCCAGTTGGAAAAAAGTAAAGAGACGGCGGATGTCAAACCGGAAACCATAGATGAGAAACAGAACTCCGCCGCGGACGGAGAAGCTGCTGATGAAACAGAGAGTGGCATCATCGGTAAAAAGATGAAAAAGAAAGGGCAAAATAGGAAACAAAAATCCGAAAAACCAGAGGGGAAAGATTCTTTTTCTGATGCGACCTCAACTAACGATCGCAGCTTCCAATACTACAAACCCAATCAAAGCCCGACAGGTCAATATCCAGCTCACATGTATGGACCTCCACCGTCTTACCATGCACCGCCAGTGTACACAGTCAGCTACAACACGACACCGTATCCAACCTCGAGCTACGGTACATCGTACTACGCAATGCCTCCTCCACATTCCGATGCGTACGCATATTCAAGTTCCAACGCTCAATCTCATCCGTCAGATTTCGCTTCTTATCAATCTCAACCGCCCGATGGGTTTCAGTTCTTTAGCGACGAGAATCCCAATGCATGCTCGCTCATGTGATGTACGGATTCTAGTTGACGACATTACCCATCTTCATCAATCAAACATATTTGAGTTCAGGGGTAATATGGTCAATAAGAGAATACTGATGGAATGGAATTATGGAATGGTCTCGTAGGAGGGTAAAGTGGTAAAGTAAGGTTAGGTGGCGTTTGTAGCTTTTGAGAACTCTGTGTTTAATTTTATTAGATATTTGTAGTGCTTTTATTCTTAAAGTTTGAACCTTTAGTTAAAGTAAATTAATCTAGTCAGCTTTGGTAAGCCTTGTCGGCCACCCCCTACTTTTCTGTCCTTTTTGTAAATTTGATTTCTTATAAATTTCATTTAATTATACTTAATTATACCCTTGTGTATTTTAAAAAAATTTCCAAAGAAAAATGTATCTTTGGATCCGGATCAAAATTACCAATTCGACTGTTTGCTATAACCCTACTTAATTTTGGATAATTCCTAAAATAAAATTATACAATTTTTAGACAGTTGCAAACTGTGCAGATGAGCAAGTTGAACCGCCATTGTATTTTAATTAGTCTCAATTTGTTCACAATTTTGTATTTTTTAGTACTTATTTAATTAGCATTAATGTTTAAGGTTAGAAGTTAGATGTCCTACATTAACATTATGGAGCATAAAGCAGGGACCATATTTAATTAAATAAATATTTTCAGAGTTTTATTTCGATGTGGTCCAGCCACGAGGACTGCCTTTATATTTTTCAATTAGACCTGATACTGTATAAAACATTTATTGTTTAATAATTACACGTCACGGGCTCCACGTTAGGTTTAGCACTTACATCTTGATTAGTCATCAAGCTTATCTATTAAGCTCTATATTGTATTTTTGTTTTATTATAATTAAACTAGTCTTGAATCCCACGTGGCACTGGGCTAAAAGTCATTTGGGCCTTACAAGCCCTGATAATAGATTAACCTTACGAGCCATTAAACAGTATTGGGCCGTAAAGCCCACGACTAAGGATTCCAAAGGCCCATTAAAATCTGAACCTCGAGCATGCATCATCGTATTGTAAATACGAAACCCTAGTTGGGGACGACTCAATCTCCGGCTACCGTAGAAGTGTCAGTATTTGAATCGTTGTAATCGACGATGGCGGCGGTGGAGAGCAAAGTGGTGGTGCCGGAGTCCGTGTTGAAGAAGCAGAAGAGGAATGAGGAGTGGGCGTTGGCAAAAAAGGAGACGGTAGAGAAGCAGAAGAAGCACAATTCTGAGAATCGGAAGATCATCTTCAAACGTGCTGAATCCTATGCCAAGGAATATTCGGAGCAGGTCTTTGCATTTATAGATTTGAATTGATCAGTAAATGTTTTAGATTTGTTTTTATTTATCTATGGATGTTGCAGGAGAAGGAATTGATTAGGTTGAAAAGGGAAGCTAAGTTGAAAGGAGGGTTCTATGTTAACCCTGAAGCCAAACTCATCTTCATCATCCGTATTCGTGGGTAAGTTTGTTGAATACTGGATTTGAATGACTCAACGGATACATTGTTTGAATTCCCTATGTAAATGGACTTTTTTGAATAATGGTCTGAGAACATTTGTTTCGCTGTTTGTTTCTCTTGCTTAATTGTACTCAATTTCTACTTATTTTCCGTCTTTTAGTATCAATGCAATGCACCCGAAGACCAAGAAGATTTTGCAGCTTCTTCGTTTGAGACAGGTTTGAACTCATTTTTCTTAATCAATAGTATGTTGGATGTAGTAACTTAGTCTTATTTATTGTTTCTGTTATTGATGGATAGTTTTAGTGATTTTCTTTCTTGATGTAGATTTTCAATGGTGTATTCCTCAAAGTGAATAAAGCGACAATGAATATGTTACAGAGGGTAGAGCCGTATGTGACCTACGGGTATGTCCATACATGCATAACTTTGATAGGCAGTAGAGAGTTAAGAGTTTAAGTTTTCATATCATCCATGGCTAAGCTTTTATCTTTATATTATTTCCATCAAATGTACTCATTAAACTGAATTAGTAGTATGATGTATCAAACAGAGACAGATTTGAGCACTTTGGTAGTTAGATAATAGGGGTTATACCCGCATCATCTGGGTCTTGAATCTAGATTCTGTAATTGCAACCTTCTGCTTAGGACCAGACCAAGTCTTTATACCGTTACCATGCATTTTTTCTCTATCTAATTACTCGTTGGGTGATCATTTCTTATGTAGGTACCCCAATTTGAAAAGTGTTAAAGAGCTGATTTACAAGAGGGGTCATGGAAAGCTCAACAAGCAGCGGATTGCACTGACAGATAACTCAATTGTGGAGCAGGTAGCAATGTTTTTGGCTATATCCCCTTTGGCGTTGTTGGTTTCAGATTCTTAAAGTTTACTCATTATCTTATATTAGCCCGGTGAGTTTTTTATTAGCTGAACATAATTCATTGCAGGCTCTTGGGAAGTATGGCATAATCTGCACAGAAGATCTCATCCACGAGATCCTGACAGTTGGGCCACATTTCAAGGAAGCCAACAACTTTCTGTGGCCGTTTAAGCTTAGTGCCCCATCTGGCGGTCTTAAGAAGAAGAGGAACCACTATGTTGAAGGTGGTGATGCTGGAAACCGCGAGGACAAAATCAATGAACTTATCAGAAGGATGAACTAGGTTTTTTCAAATTTACATGACCAGTTTACTTGAATTTTTCTCTTTTTTTAAAACTAAGTTCACACTCCGAAATGTCTTGGACGAATTTTTCAAATGAAATTATGCTTGATTCGAACGTAGCTTGGATTTTAAATACAGAAAACTGATGGAAGGTACATTGCTACAAGCATTATTCCGATTTATTGTATTGTGGTGAACCTTTTTCCATCATGGATTTAAAAAATGTTGCCTTAATCAGCTTGTATACACTTTTTACGATAGAGTTCCCATCAAGAACCAAGGCTAAATCGCCTACAATGAAGTTGCAACTTCAATATGCCCAAGTCCAAGTATTCTCTCAACAATGAAAACCTATTTCAAACAAAGTGATGGTGGTGTGCAAGTGCAATTAGAGCATTGCGTGTGACACAAACAACAAGTGCATTCTCCTCCATCCACCATACAATAAATCCTCTGCATGCTTTTACATCATTGCTTGCAATCTAAGCTTAAACATTACTCCATTGTCTGCCTCTCTCCCTCACTCTGCCTAGCCTTACCTCAGCTTTGCCCCTTCCCACTTCAATTTCCAACACCCATTTACCCAATTGAATCAGAAGCACTCCTACCAAGAGCAGAAGAAACAAATCCAAGTCCCCCACTTTTTTAGGCACCCCAAACAATAACTGATATCACCAAGACAGACAACAATGACTTGTTTGACTGCAAAAGTTACCTCATCTTGACATCACACCAGACTCCAATTTCACACTGCTAAATCCTCTGTAACAGTGCTGACAAAGTTCACGACTGCATTACAAGAGCAATGCACGTTGGGGTATTTGTGTTTTGTGACGCAGAGTGAGTTAGTACAGTGATGAAAGTAGTTTTCATTTTTTGGGCATCCGGTTTTTTTGTTTTTGGTGACTTAGTCTGACCCATGTTTGAGTTTTGGAGACATCAGACATGTAATACTTAAAGATTTTCTTAGAAGAAGATCATAACATAACATCGTGGGCGTTTCAATAGGCAGTGATTCATTGACATGTTCTTACATCTATGGTTTTGATTTCTTGTACATCATCTCTAATTCAATGTTTTTCAATGGACTGATATGCATGAGAAACTATCGACAATGGAACCAAAAATTTAGAACATGCTATTTCCAAGAGGCAGAGCAGAAGAATGGAACCAAAAGTCAAATGCAGGAAGGTCATTCCAACATCCATCCTGCACAAAAGAAAACCTCATTAGACCTTAAAAGACTGAAGAAAGAATTTCCTTACAACGCATTTGCTGATCTTTAGATCCGAACGAGGCGTGGTAACAAGGAAGATGAGAAGATCTAGTTGGACAAGGAGAGCACGTGCAGACCTAAGCGTCAATGCGTTTATATTTGCACGTGCCCTGCTTCTCCAACAAGAGCCTCACACCCAAATGAAGCGCTTGAATGATCAGAAAGCTCTCTCAATCTCCATTGCTCATTCATGTTGTTATTATCAAATGGTTCAAGTTAGAATGAGGAAGCTGGAATGGGGTATGTAGGGTTTATATAGAGGTCAAAAGAGAGTGAGATAGAGATGGGGATCAGATGAATAATTAGAGTGGGAGATTGAGTCTTGAAGTGGGCAATGCATTCATTAAAGACTAAACTTGGACAGTAGAAAATCACCATACCTAGAGTAATGACTGTTCGTTTCTTGTAGAGAAAATCTTGACATGGAATTCAAGAGATGAACTCACTCTCCCATCACCATGCAGCTGCATGCATCATCATCAGCATGACCTAAAGTTTACATTTGTGTGTGCACTAGCCTGTCCTGAGGCCTCATTTGTACTTACATTGCAAGCAACTGAGACTGAGAATGTGATTGAGAGCTAAATGTAAACTGATAATGATGGATTAGATCTTAACTTGACATTGTTTCTCAGCTCATCTTATACTAAAAAACTTACCAAAGCCACTTAATTATACTAAAAAACTTATCATCATATCTATCATCCTCAATCTGTAATTTATATTTCAGGATCAGAATTGCTAGTTAAAGACACTAAATTAGACAACATTGAAGAGTTCATCAGAGACTTAAAACTAGGGCTGTGTGACTTCTAGCCTTACTAAAATGTTGCCCCTTAATGCATTAGCATTCATTAGAATGTTGCTAGCTAATGAGGGTAACTAATTATAAGGTCTAGCTAAAGATTGTGCCATGCCAATTAAAGTAGATGAATATTCAATATTATTGATTTTTTCTACTCTTATTTACCTCTTGTA